>BGNK01003944.1:31745-62992 GCA_003297005.1 Symbiodinium sp. clade A Y106
TAGGGTCCCCTATTTTCGGAAACTCCCCTATCGGCTGCTTTAAGGTACCGGTTCTTTTTTGTCCCGGGTTTAGGGTTTAGGAGTTTAGGGCTTAGGGTTCAGCAGCCGATGAGACGATAATGCGCAGGTGCAGTTTCAAATGCTTTCTCTTGATCTCTAAGACGGCTGTAGGCTGTAAGGTGTGATGTTCATTCAGGTGGAGGTTCTGGGGCTTAACGCCGTTGGTGGGATCAACCAGGTTCAAATGTTGTGCGCAGCACAAGCTCAAGCAGACCCAAAGACTAGATCTAGATTCGATGGCATGCGTTTGAAAAGTTTCGAAGTGTCGAAGCTCGGATATTGAACTTGGCCAGCGTGATGCGAGCTCCTGACTAAGCGTTGGTTCACGATGACAGGATGAGCACTGCCGGCCCTAGCTCGAATCAACGACGTTTGTTGACAACGGCACTGGTATACCTTTGCATTCCCGCAAGGCTGCGGACCAGTTGGGGCCGAAGCGTTCAAGCCTGGAGGCCGTTTCTCATGAGCTCCATGGCTATGGGCCGATCCTTGCGTCGTTTGTGCATTTTGCCAAGTACTGTATTTATGAGATGTATGTTTTGCAGTTTCACAGCTTTTCCGGCGTACTGGTTTGTTAGGTGCCTGAAATCAGCTTCGTCATCCCAGACTCTATGAAGCAGGTAGAGTATGTGGATGGTTCTTGGTGCATCTACAGTCCTCACACGAGAAAATCTAGTTCGGTTGGTGTGTAAGCCTTACCCTGCTGTACACCGAGTCGCGCCTTCGAACCTGTGGAGCCTCACCTGTCGAGCTTCAACATGTTTGGACTCTGAGGGTTGAATACTGTGAGACCTACGAATGAATCGAAACGTACAGTTGTCGGTTTTCGCCAACACATCCATTTCGTGGACGTGCTGTGGAGAATGGAATCGAGCTGCAAGAACCCGGTGGGAGTACTATACACCAACGCACATACGGTCCCCGTGCGCATCTCAGCGCATCGAGTGAGACTGTAAGGATGAAAGGAAGCATAGCCGTAAACGCAGCACAGAGCCCCAGTGCCTGCTGGTTGCATGGTGTGGTTCTCTGCCGATGCTGCCCTACCCAAGGCCCGTTAGCGGCATGTCTGATGCCAAAGCCTTAAAGCATGGTAAAGCCTGTGCGGGACAGGCGCCGCCTGCGCCCGGTGCGGACGAGCTCCGAGAGCTCAGGAGCGAACTTCGAGGCCACCAGCTCGGCTCAGCTGTCGAGCCGAGCAACAACTGCTTGTGACTGCCTTGGTTGCTTTGCTGTCTTGGCTGTATCGACAGTCGTTGGTATGCAAAGTTCACACATAGGAGGTCCCCATGCAGCCACACTTTCCTAAATCGCCCTTGAATCATGGATTTCTGCAAGGTCTGGTTGAGTTTGGAGCTCCACGATTATTCCGTTCAGGGTCCAGCAGCACCTCCTGAATCACAACAGCAAGCAGGCTACGAGGAGGAAGTCCGGAACAGGCGGAGCCTGGTGTCCTTGCGAAACTTGATGCAAGAATCTCCAGTGTGGCGCTCACACCCAGCCTGGACCAGTAAAGCAACATGTTTTTTTGCAGCCTGGGAAGTCACGCTTTAGCATCATGCAGTCCTCTGTGTACGACATGCTGGTGCAATTGCAGTTTCGGCCGTCGAGGAACCATCGAGTGGCTGCTCCAGCGGAGTGCAGATGAGCTGGAAAGAGATCTTCTCGGGACAAACATGAGCCTCTGACTGAACATCGATTTTCAGTGGAAACAAAGCCCCACGGAAGCTCCGTATAAGTTGTTGCGGAAAAGCTCCATGGTGTTTGTGCAGGATCTTGTGAAACCAAAGCGTTGCGAAGAAGTGCCAACATTAGTTAGGCTGCCTCGGTTCAGAGATTGTGCATGTAGCATTTGTTGGATATGCGGATGGCTCGGCAGCTAGATCCAATGCAGAGAGTATGCTGTAATTGGTTTGTCACCGGGCTCGAATGTTCGTGGCGATGGCCCTACATACGTCGCGTCACACACGCCTAAGAATCAGGTCGGAGTGGGCCGTAGCTGGACCCCAGCTGAAGCTTCTGGTTGCTGAGTTCTCGCTCATGGAGAAGCAGGCATACTCTCCTAGTCTTCTCCGCGTAATCATGGCATGAGGTGCAGACTTGAGAGACTTTGCAGCCTCGCCCTGTAGAAGTTTGCAGGAAGGTGTGTTGATCTGCTGTTTCAATTTCATACAGGCACGTATGTGTGACTATGTATTTCTGTGCGTGCGTGTGTGTGTGTGTGTGTGCACATCATCCAGCCAGCCAGCCAGCCGGCAGCCAGCCCGCCATCCATCCATCCGGGACAGGCTGAGGACGTTAGAAGTTGAAATCCTTGTCAACATGCAATAAAATCAGTAAAACAGGTTTAAGAACTTAAAACATGCTTCAGGAGATTTGGCATTTGAACTGTGATTGTTTAACACCTTCAGTGTTCAATCAGGCTTTGTTTCAACACTTCTGGCAGAAATGACTATTCTTAAACATTCTCGTCGGAACCACGGCGTTTTGACATGTTTAAACAAGCTGGCTTCGATGCTGAAACATTAAACCCACCCCTGCATTCATTCATCCATCCATCCCTTCGTCCGTCCAATGCATGCGTCCGTCCGTCCGTGCGTCCATCCATCCATCCATCCATCCATTTTTATGCATCCACTCACCAGTGGATGCACTGCATGTGCCGGTCAGCTTCGACATTCAACACGGTGTATGTTGCCTGGGTCCCCCCCTCCATCTTCGTCCAAGTACCCATTTGGTTTCCCGTGCATCACATGTGCATGTGCGTCCTTGAATGACGTCTCGAGCGTCCCTGAGCAGGTAACTTCTTACCAGGAATCTTCCCTAGAACATGCGGAAGAGCTTCTGGGCGGTTAAACTTATCAGCATTTCTTTGATTGGGCTTTGCAGGCCGTTCGGTTGGCCGTGTCGGGCGGCTTGGGGTCCTGCTTCCGGACCCGGCCAAGAGTTATGACTTTCGTTTCAGATATATCTGTGGAAGTCGAAGCTTCGTTAAGCAGTTCACAGGGATTGTGTAGGTGGGAGGATTGGCTCGGACTAGGGACCCTCACGAGGCACATCTGAGTCCGCGGTGCGGCTTAAGCGAGTTCTGTCGAAGCTGTGGAGCCATTAGTCGCCTCAATCAGGCTTTTGACGGCGTGGCCGCTTTAGAATCCAAACCGTGCCCTTGAAGACTCAAAGCCCCCGTAGAGAGGTGGATCGTACCAAGCCTGCGCGCAAGGCTTTCGGTTCTGGAGGGCGACGCGAACGACTTTGCCCAAAGGTTGGGTTTGCAAGGCCTGCGATTTCATTATTGGTCAATGCTCTGACGCCTTGTGGGATGTGGGCTTCAGCAGGCTCATGGATCTTACGGTCGGTACGGACTCCGAGAAAAGAGACCATGACCTCCTCCAGAAGACCCCGCGCAAGCTCTGCCTCCTCCCAACATTCCCTGTAGGCCTTACAACTTCACAACTCATATAGCAGCACGTCCAGCTCTGGCAGGAGCTCTTCTTTCCGCTTCCCTAGATCTAGAAAAATTCCGCCACGCAGGCGAAGAAAGAGAGGCTCGAGACTTCCTCTCCTCCTCCCGGAGGTCGGACATTTAAGACAGCCTGCTTGCGAGGGGAGGATGGGAGAGGAGTGCATGGCCCTAGCCTTTCTTTTGCTGCTTGCATCTTGAGATCTTTCGCTTGGCCGCACTTCAAAGGTTTTGTTGAGGCGGCCTGAGTGTTTTTCAGCTACCTCCCTGGGGAGTAGTCATTGCAAAGGGAGCCCGAATGTGGGATGTTGAACTCTGGGTTGGTAGGGTTGTGTCGTCCAGGGGCCCGATCTCGGCATGGTCCGTCTGCAGTCTTCATCTCTCGTCGCAAGATAGCAGACCTGCGGGTGAGACATGGCGAGCCCTTTAGCGAGCTGCGATGCAGGATGCTGGCGCAAATGCAGAGAGCTTTCGACCGGGCCAGGTCCGGCCTGGCTTCTTGGCGAAATAAAGCTCTCCCACCTTGCATGTGGCCTGAAACGAACGTCTAGGATATGTGTTTTCGTGCGTGAAGCTCACAATGAGTGCGGTTGCAGCATGATGGGTGGAACTCAAGATGGCATGGCATGGAAGTTTCAGTGTCGGACTCGTCGGCCCAGGGTTCGCTGCTAGTCAGTGAGACATGGGCTACTGAGGACTTCTACATGACAGGTGCCCAGCTGTTGTGGCAGGACGCGTCTGATGCATGACTGCTATGGGCTAGCTGGGCCGTGGAGCCCGTGGAGCCGGCATGCAAGCTGAATTTCCTCGCGAGTCTTTTGTTTTCCCTGCCCGCCGGCTTCGTCATGCAATGCAGTCGGCAAGACAAGTTTCCATGCCCTGCCGAAGCACGAGCGTGAGCGCCGAAACCACTGCCTAGTTCTAGCTGTAGGTATGGGGTTGTTCGATCCAGAGATTTCCGCGGATTGTTCCCGAACGTCCTGATCTCAAGCACGTACGCAGACACTTCTTGATGCATGCATGTATGAATGAGTTTATGCATGCATGGAGGTAGGGAGGTACGGTCGCTATGTCGGCAGGTAGGTAGGCAGGCAGGTAGACAGGTCTAGAGACAAACAGACATACATGCGCACGTACGTACAGACTGGTATATATCCAGACATACCCACACATATACTCGTACATTGTTCATTGATTCATTCATTCATTCATTCATTCATACAGTGCTTTCAGTACATATGGTATATACCAGACATACAGCTCATACAACACACGCAGGCACGCGTGTGCAGAGTCTTGCTTGCACATGCAGGTCCTTACTTTGCCACTCGATTACTTAGGAATGTTTCGTGTGCCTTTCTGATTTCTGTGTACAGTACCTTCTTGCTCTCGTAGATGCTGCTGCATGCATCCATCTCGTGTTGTTTAGGATCTTTGGTTAACTATACATCTCATAGACAGATAGAGATACAGATGTTCGGATAGACCGATAAGCCTTTGTTTATATTCCTAAGACAGGTGCACGCAGCAATCTTTCACTTTATGCAGCTCTAGATGCAAGGGCACATGAACAGAAATCTACGTATGCACCGGCTTGTATTCACACACACACACACATATATATATATATATAGATGTTTACCTGTTGATTACATGCATGCCGCTGCATGCCACATTACGCACACGCACACAAGAAGTTTCTTTGCTTCATTTCCTTTCCCGGTCGACACACGACTGCTTCACAGGACTTGCAATATGCATCCAGTCTTCTGGGCAAAGCGTGCCGACCCTAGTGCACACTACAGTTGGAGGGTGCATGTACGCAGACCTTCAGCTGGTTCTTTGATGGCCCCATCAGGGTTGTCCTGATGGATGGCCCACATCTGAAACCTTTGAACCCTGAAGTCAGGATGAAACTTAGCGGCACCGCCAAGGTTCTTTTCGAACTATACGCTCCGAGCGCTCGAGGTGCGCACCTTGCAGAGGACCAAGCTGGCATACATGGGTGGGAATACAAGCAAACAGCCCGTGAGAAATGGGGTTGGATCTTTGGAGGGTGTAATCATCCGTGCACGAGAAAATTGAAAGGACTGTGCTCCCGAGCTGAGAGAGTGAGAGAGTTTAAAGCTAGGAGCCGCTAGAAACTTTGTTGTTGAAGGGGCGCATTGAAGAGAGGTTGAACGGTGGACACGGAACATGAGATGCACTGGGTAGAGAACTTTGAAGGGTATCTCAATCCTTCAATCCTTCGCCCGGAGGTGTCACGCCCGAGAGAAGAAGATGCTGTGTGTTTGTGTACCCAGCTCTCTTTGCATACACATGTACGTTCATGTACATGGTTATATATATATATATAGACGTGCATCTGTATGTGTACGTATGTTTGTGTCTGTGTATGTATATATATATCTATATATATATATATATATGATCCCGGTTCTCGGTTCGCCGACCCCNCCCCCCACCCTGCCCAAGCCGAAACTGTGTGACTGTGCACACTTTTTCCACATGAGGGCTCCAAAAGCGACAACTGTCACGAGGATCGCGTCCCAAGACGCCCGATCCCTGTGACAGTGCACATTTTTCAGGCACGACTCTCCCGTGAGGGTGCCAAAGCCGTCAAGAGGATCGCGTCCCATGTGACTGTAGACACTTCCGAAAGAGGACTCCGACAAACACGGCAGCAGTCACGCGGACCGTGTTCCCTGACAGGCCCGATCCCTGTGACAGTTGACCCATTGCAACCCTATTGCAATTGCCCCAACGCCAACTGTCACAAAGATCGTGGCCCCATGGTCAATAAAACCATAATCGTCAGCAGGCACGTGGGCAGAAGATGCCCGACGACCAACCAAAGAAACACTAAGATGATTGTGATAATGATGATCATGATTATCGTCATCATCATCATCATCAACATCATCATGAACACCCCAAGCAGATCCAAACATGCAGGGGGGAACCACCCAACCCACACCACGCCACAGGGGGGGAAGGGGGGGGAACCACCAAAGCCCACACCCGAACCACACCACACCACAGGAAAGGAAGGGGGGAAACAACCCACAATCACACCACACCACACCACAGGGGGGGGAGGGAAGCAACCCACAACCACAACACACCACGCAAGGGGGGNGTCGTCTCCAAGAAGCGAATGGAGGTTGCCTCGCAGTTATCATTCCGGGATAATATAAGGCGCCCCGGTGTGCGTAGGATAGGATTTCTTCTCTAAGGACTGGGCTCTTACAGGGTTTGTGATGGTCCCTGGTTCGATTCCGGGTGGCCGGATTGGTGCTGGTTTTGCTTGGATGTCTGTGCTTTGTTTGTATGGATGATGCTGCCCTGTCGGTGGTGGCATGGGTGTTGAGGTGATGATCTGTTCCTGTGGGCACCGACACGAATGACTGGATCATGCTCCCTACACGGTGGTTTATCCCTCCTTGGTGGCCACTGTGCCCCGTGAAAAGGACCGTGACATGCTGAGGGTTATCCCCTTGTCTACAAAAGCAGCTGAGGGTTATCCCCTCGTTCGTGGAAAGAAGGGCCAGGCACAGTACCCGGTCATTGGCAGGAGACGGGAACTCAGGTTCGTTGAAGCCATGGCATCTGCGTTAACGCGTTTCGTGCTGAGCTGCAACAAAACCTTTTACCAGAGGCGGCTGCAGCGGCTTGCGGGATGATCCTCTCCGGACTTGGGGCCAAACTCTGGTTGAGAACCACAGCAGCCTGCACTGGAGTGAAGGAACAAGATCCTGATGCCTCCCTGCACATGCCTTCCTGCACATACAGCTACGACGCTACGATGGCTATCTCTGGCGGTATATGGGGTCTGACACGGCTTTGCTTCTACGCGGAATGTGAATGTCTTTCTTTCTGGATGCTGATGGGGGCTTTCATGAATAAAAAGTCCACAAGCTATGCCGGGTCACTGGGAATGAGCTGCTCTTAGGCCCTTAGGCGTCTGGATGTGCTTGAGATGTGGCGAGGGTGTGGTCGTGGGAATGCACAACGAGGAATGGTTGAGTGCTGCGGTGGAGGCAGTACCTGTGAGACTGTATGAGGGCAAGGCGCTGACAGTTTGCGCCCAACAGGAAGCGAGCACAGAGCTGGGGGAACAGGTCTCAGAGCGAACAGGCTGCAGCCTGCGACGGAAAGGCTCTGTCGGGACAGATGACTGTCATGGCTGGAGTGACATGTTGATTGCTGGATGCCGTGGGGTCTACGGTGCATGGGAGGCCCGTGCATTTGGGGGGGATACCACTGGAGTAATTGGGGGTTGGGGAGGGGGGGAAGGGACGCGCAGAACGCACAACGCACAACCATCTTTACATATACATATATATCAAACCATATATACATATTACATAATCTGTATATATATATATAGATTTACTTATGAATTTAGAGGTACACATACAGATGGATACATTCATGTGGAGGCATGGCTAAATTAGACAAACAAACATCTAGCCGTCCGTATGTAGGCGGGCCTGCAGTGCGGCGCTTTCATCTGGCCTGTAGTGTGAAAACAGAAAGCTTCAAAGCTCGGGCCTGCAGTCGACGCTTTTTGTATGTGTATATAACTATTTAAATATACATATACATATAATAATATACATATATATACATATATATATATATGCACGTAGGCTTGCAAGTATGTTGGTATGTAGGGATAGGATGGATGGAGGCATATATTTGTGTATATATATATATAGGTGTACTGCCAAACCTCATGGCTGTCCTAGCCATGGCTAGGACTGTGAAAGATGTCCTGACGCTGCGACTTGACATTGCTTGGACTTAGATGCTGTTGGCTTGGTTTTCAAGTGGGAGTGATTTTTTAAGTCTAGTCCTTGGTTTTGGGGATGCTGTGCGTTTTACGCTTCAACAGGTTTCGAGGAAGGCTCAGACCATGAGTCTGTTGTTCACAACCTGCGAGCAGTGTGTCCTGGGCTGCCTGAGTGCTTCGGTGCTTGGGCCGGCACATCGTCAATGTTAACAGGAGTGGCGTCGATCCACCTACTGTACCAGTATCAAAAGCCAGCAGTACCAACTGATGTTACAAACAGGGTGGCTGCCGATCATGCTGCTACAACGGACGCGGGGTGCTGGAACTCGGGGTCTGGGCTTCCGTGTGCACGACGTCTGCTAGTAGATTGCAGGCCATGTACTCGTGAATCCAATCTCAGCCATCGCCGAGGATTCCTTTCCTCATCATTCTAATCATCCCGCTGTCGCCGGTGGGGCATGTGCTGGTGCAGCTCGGATCGGAACTGAGCACCAAAAGCAAGAGAAAGAGCACTTTCGGCCACGGCTCGTGATAGTTGTTTCGTCATCGACACTGTGCTAGGAGCGATGCGTTCGTGGTCGTCGTCGCCGAAGCACCAGTAGCAGTTGCAGCAGCATCGCTAGCAGTAGTAGTAGTAGTAGTAGTTGTAGTAGCAGTACTAGTAGTAGTAGCAGTACTATTACTACTGCTACTGCTACTGCTACTGCTGCTGCTGCTGCTACTACCACTGCTACTACTACTACTACTACTGCTACTGCTACTGCTACTGCTACTACTACTACTACTATACTACTACTACTACTTCTACTACTACTACTGCTACTACAAGCGCTAGTACTACAAGTACTCTTACTACTGTAGCAGTACTATTACTATTGCTACTGCTACTGCTGCTACTACTACTACTACTATTACTACTACCACTACTGCTACCACTACTGCTACTACTACTACTACTACTAGTACTACTATGACTACTACTACTACTACTACTACTACTACAAGCGCTAGTACTACAAGTACTCTTACTACTAGGGGGTGGTGGTGGTGGTGGTTTTGTAAGACCTTTTCAAGACGACAGGGTAGAGCTTGTTAACATGCTGCCGCTTTGTTTTAAATACGCCGCAACAAGTTCTGGGGACCTGAACCTAAACCCTGTTACAGCGTCGTAACCCCTTTTCAAGATGTTGATCATACTTTAAAGTAAGTCTGTTACCATAGGTTACAGTTCTACCAAAGTTTGTTCTGTTGCTTTTTGTGTTTGTTGTCTTCGTCTTGTACTTGTTTGCTTAAGTTTTGTTCTTTCGGTTTCGTGTTCGCCGGGAGCCTTGAGGTCTTAGGCCTTGTGAACCTTGCGCTTCTCGGCATGAGTGTGATGTGCTGCAGGGATCCTGGCCGGGCGAGCTCCCATCAAGCCTGCGTAAAAGGGCCTTGTGGTTCCAGACCGTCGCAACCGATTCAACCGCTGGGTGATACAAGCATGTAGTAATTATTATGGTTGATGAGACTTCGACGCAGCAGTGCTATTTCTTGACGTCCCTTGTGAGCGTGTTTGGTTTTCGAGGTTCTCCTTCATCCAGAAGAACTTTCCGGAGTTTTTCCCTTCGGCGTTTACGGAGCATCGCCAAAATGCCATCAAAATCTACCGGGACATTGTGCAGCTTGGCTGGAATGAGAACTAGCCCGGGGGGCTTGGCACAGCTATGAAGCATTTTTTGCTCTCGCTCTCTGGGATGTGCTTGAATGCAGAAGCATAGCCTGGTGGTTACGTGCATTGGAGACAGCGGTTAGCCTGTGCCATGTGGTCCCATGCATGCACGCCAGAGATTCCTGAAAGCAGAAAATGCGAGAAATTGTCGTCACATGAATTGGTTCTGACCGTCGTTCTACAAGATAACAGCCGCAGGCGTACTTAAACAAGAGATTAGAAACTTGCCCTTGTTGTATGAGGCCAGATGCTGCGGGTGGCAAGCAGGATGCCGCAAAGTCGAACTCATGACGTTTCCCGAGCGACCAAGCGATCTGCTGCCGATGCTGGAGACGTAGAGATGAGTCTGTGTGTTTTATGAGTACTTATAGGACGTTACGTGATGCGCATTGTGATTTTGCAGGCGTGTGATGTTTGTTAGTGCCTGGTAAGGGCTTTGCTCTTGCAACTTTGAAGGCTGCCTGCAAGTGTAAGACCTGTACCGCCAACTTCAGAACGATGCTGCCCCTAACGAGTACAAGCAGCGATGCACACCTATTTCGCCAATAGTGTTCGCGCACTTTACGCTTGTCGCAACCTTGCTTGCAAGGGTTGGCCTTTGAACCAATCCTTGCCAATAGCCCAGACTTTAGCATCACTTTCAGTCTGCCAGAATGCCAACTGAATAAAAGGTGCAGTTTGGCTTTGAGAGCGCATCGTCTCGGGTTGACGACGATTTGGCCATTTTTGTTGAGAGCACAGATTAATCGCAGACATCAGCAGCATTAGGACATCAGGAGGCCCTCCTTGGACATTCCAGCTGAAAGAGACACACATGCTGTGAACACTGCCAGGGATTGCGAGACGGGAGGCACACACACTTCGTCCTGAAAGCTTAACCTCGAGGAGTATCCTACAACATGTTTCGTCCGATGCCTTCAGCAGCTCCGATCCGGCAGTAAAAAAATTATTTCCATCGCCTTCTGCATGCCAGCCGGAGGTCCAATGCTGCAATGTCAACATGATGTTTAGTTCTTTCTTTCCAGTATTGAGTGTATTTCGACGCTGCATGTTGCCTGTGACACATCACCTTCGGGCATGGGGAAGCCTGCAAAGCCTTCGACAACTGTGCAAGTGCCGCAGTTGTCCACTGGCAAGGCTGGGTGCAAGGCACAGAAAGCATGGACCCTTCTGTGCTGCTCACGTTCATCGGGTTTTCGAGTAACGCGTATCGGGTTTCCGAGTAACATATACCAGTTGCCCGCTGCGTCACATGCAACTCTACCGTAGGTGCCTCTTTTTCGTGGTGTGCTCCCCCTGGTTAGGGCGCAACACTTGGACCAGCTGCTGGCTGGGACGATGAAGTGCAAAATTCCACGCCATCATGTGCTTGCATCGAACTGCTCATTTCTAGATAGTGCCGGACGGCAGTGATGCAGCTCGTTGGGGTATCGGTATTGGGCTTCTGCATTGCAAAGTTATGCTTCGTGGCTGCAGGTGATCACATTACATTGCCGTTATCCTTGCCTGCCCTGTGCCATCATGACAGTCGAGCCATGCGGCGCAAATCGCAAAAACTGAGTGCACGCATCAGATCGCAAGACCGCACAGCACCCACTGCAGCAATGAATCACTTTACGATCGCTTCGGTTGTTGCTAACGTCAGTACTCCACCGCCGCCGGCACCACAAAGCATCAGGGCCGCAGCATTGGCAGCAGCAGCACCACCACCAATGGCATTTGTTGATGGCAGGTGACCCCCGCATATGCTTTAGATTACTACTTCCCATGATTTGCCTTTGGCTTTCTCTACTGCTGCATCCGTTGCTTCAGTCTCCGTATTATATATCTTCATCAGCAAAGAAGGGTCCGGGCAGCTTTTCAAGCCTTGGGCTCCCAAGAGTCCTTGTCAGTGCCACGAGGTTGCATTGCCAGCTTGCGCCACTTCGTAGGATTTGGCGTTCAGAGCCCAGAATGCTGTACACCTGGGTTGATGGCAATTCGTTCTTAAGTCTATACATGACCGGCTATATCGAAGGCCATCCAAAGTGGTTCAGAAGCAGCGGTACTTTGAGCGGCAGGAAGTCAGGGTCTTGGTCTCGAACCGAGCATGTAGAGCTGCAGGAAAATTGTTGTAGGGCTTCCCTAAGCTGTGCATGGGGAGTAGATGCGCAGGCCCTAGCTGGATGTAACCACAAAACAAATCATACGTATAAGCTTGCATCCTGTGACTATCGAGTCCAGGCTTGACTTCGACTTACTGTCTCAGTGTTTAGTTGGCTGCTTGCTGGCCGAAGAGACACCTCCGTCTCTTCACGTTGGAATCTGTAGCTTGCAGTGCCAAACTGATGTCCATGACTGCGCTACGAATTTCACTTGTGGGGCTCATTTTCAGGCGCCAACCGAGTCGTCGGTTCTGGGTGTGCAGACGACAGACTTGGACCTGTGATTTGTCTTGGGTTCTGTTGTGTCAGCCTTCGTGAGTAGTATCTAAGTAGCCAGCAGCTAGAATCGAACTTCAGCCGCATTCTGCCAACGCGCCACAGTGCCCCCGATGCACAGACGTGCTTGCATCGCCGATTGCAGCGCTTGCACAGCCTTATTGTGAGGATGTTCTGTCTCGCGATTGCCGGCGGCTCCGGAGGGTTACGAACAAACGGCAAGATACAACAATCGTCGCCGCAATGGTGGTGCTGGTGCAGTAGCACTTAGTAGCAACTTCAAAAGTTTTGTGGTGCTGACTGCTTTTGTGGTTTAGCGCGAGCAGTGCCGGATTTCACGAGTTTGGGATGATGCGATTATTGATATGTGCATTCTTGCAAACTTCCGGCATGCCCAAGAATACAAAGCACGAAAGGTGACATGCCTCGCGGGGATCTGCAAAAGCAAGGCCGCCAAGAGACAGGATTTCTGTCAATGCTCTCAAACTAATTCGTCTCTTTTCAACTTGAGACTGCCAGCACATGGAGCAGGAGTCCCTGAGTTGCCCGCCGTGTTAGCTCAGAGAAGGACCCCGCGCAACAAGGTTTCAAGGTACACGTTTAGGGCTTGTGCCTTGCATCTTCACGAAGCACGCTGGTCTAGGACTCCATGCGCAGCAGCGTGGTCTCTGTCTACTTTTGGTAGGTCTTGGGCCCGAACTTGGCAGCTTCCGGAGCTGTCGGTCGTAGCTAGTTCTTGGCACATAACTCGCGGAGAGCTTGAAAGTAGCCTGAGAGACATGCAACTTCAGGCATATGCTGAACAACTTCGCTGAAGCTGGAACGCCGGCAGAGATAGCGATCATCATTATCACCATCATCGCTTTGGCAATTATCAGCATCGCACCCATCCTCGTCATCGCAACAATTAACATCGGCAGTACGTTTTGTTGTTCATGATCACTGTTGTCGTCCTTGTTGTTGTTGTTGTTCCCAGCAGTCCGAGCACAGCCAATCAATCGCCGTTTTCATCCCATCATCAACTTCCGATTGATATCATCGTGCTCTCATGATTGTCAGAGAACACGAACACTTATTGTTTGCGGCTGCACATGGGCATCACTGTCAGCACCCCCGCTTATCGGCAGCACCATGACCTTCAGACTTGCTACTGTACTCATCATCGTCAGCAGCTTTGCCCCCATCGTCTTCGTCCTCATCATCATTCTTATCACCGTAACCATCAGCATCCCAATCGTAAGCACTATCAGTACTTCAGCGGCCTATGATGGCCGGACCTTTGCAAAGATCATCGCCAGTATCATGCACATAATTGACTTGTTAACTGGTATTTGGTGTTTGTGATCGTCTCGACTTTTCCGCTGTGACAGGTCAACACTTTTTGTATGCACCATGATCATGATCGCCATGATGGCCGATGATGCCAGCTTTTTCACAAGAGTTGATGTCGCATTATCGTTGCCATCGTCGTTGCGGTGAGGTGTTGCAGATGAAAACGCTGTTATATGTATATAACACAAGCTCTGCCGGTATCTGCATTGGAGTGACACGAGGAGCATGTGACTGCTGATTCATTGAAGCAACAAGTAGTTATTCTGATTCTAAACATCTCTCATTATGCACAAGCGGCGGTGCTCCGGATTGCAGCGCCAAGATCGCGATGAGTACGACAAAGCCGCCCGTTCTTCAGAGCCTCTTTTTGGAAGACCTGATGTGTCGCCTACAGTTGAGTTGATCAGAATCTTTAGCATGGCCGGTTCCATGTAGAATAAGGTCTGCAGTCCCTATACTTGGAGTGAATGATCCTGAAATTGTTGAGGTGTGCATGCAACAAGACAATCGTCAGGGCGCAGATGCACGAACGGCGTGGCCATCGTTCTTTCTTTTCATTCTTCTGCCGCGGAGCGCTTGTCATCTTATTCCCCACAATGCGTGAGCATAGAGCGCAGGGCTTGTTTTCGTAAGTTGAACGGTCTGTTTCGGTTCAGTGGGAATGGTGCCCGCTTGGGCTTCAGTCTGAGATAGTGTTTCAGGGTTTGGGCAAGGTTTGGCGGGCACGTGGGTCTGCAGCTTGGCCCTTTTGGCCGTCGCTACGAAGGCCAGGACGCGAACCGAGTGTCGCAGACCGGAAACAGACCTCGGGCTGCAGCGTTGATGTTTCCTAAGGCCAATATTCAGCAAGTGCCAACTCCCTGCAGTGCTGACAGCTCTAAACTAGTGCTTATCTCTTTAGGCTTCCTTGCTTGCTCATGATGGTTTGATCAAGAAGGGACGCTACTGTGTACGGCCAATCTCTGATCACTTGTGACGGGTATACATCATGTTTGGCCCTGTGCATGTTTCCAAACCCAAACCCGTGGGCTTCGTCCTGAAATGGAGAATGTCCTGAGGCAGCTTTAACATCCTGAACCCTGAACTCGGAGAAGGGTTTAAAAAAAAGAACTCGGAGAAGGTTTGCTTTTTGCGGCATGTTCGTAATTATCGCTCGCAGATTGCTTCCTGGCAGGCCATTGAATACTACCATCGCGCACTGCGCTCTGACCGCAACGATGCTTTTTGCTCAGAGATGCTGAACTATGCTGTGCATGAGGCCAGCGTGCAGAAACGTAAGACAGTCTTGTTGGGCACGGAGACATCTGTCGGGTAAGGAGGCCGGGAGGCTATGTCGCTTGTATAACCCTGGACGCACATTAAGAAGGTTTGTCGGGTAACGTCGGCAGGATCAAGACCAGAGGACGGGACGCCGAACTGGATGTTCACATGCCCTGATGGCTTGGACCGCTCCTTCAGAGGGAGTTGCATACACAGGGACTTTCGTTGTCGGCTGCGACGAATACCGTACGTAGGGTTCCAGGTTCCGATGTAGGGTTTGGCTTTGCCTGGTCTCCAGCTACACCCGAGCAAGAGCCATCCGCCACCCATCTTGGTCAGGCTCTGGAGCAAAGCAGCAACTTCGACCGGTTTGCCTAGCTTCACGGCTCCCCGTCTCAAAGTACCCCTTTCTGCAGAAATGAATGGTGATTCGAGTCAGTCTTAGCAGCTCAGAGTCAAGCGAATCAAAGCTCACGGCCGGTACCGTAACAAGCTCACGGCCGGTACCGTAACAAGAATCGGCTTGGTTTAAGCTTCTTCGAGCACGAGATGTTTGAGGGGTTGCCAGTCTGTTGATCCCTCGCAAACCCCCTGAAAACTCCGCCTGCGTCCCTCGAATATCATAGGTCTCAGTAGGGAGGAGACCCCTCTTGTTTGCAAGTGATGATAATGTTTCACCTACCGTACCGAACCGCTGGATCGAGGTGCCAAGCCGTCCATGTGGGTGAGCTGGGCCACAGAAAACTGGTCCCGAAGTCACGGGTTGAAGCCATCTAGGCAAGATTGAGATGCTTATTTATGCATGCTATCGCCATGTTCGTTCCCTGTCACTCGGCACTAGTCAGTGCATCATGTGAACCTTGGCAATTTAGCTTGAAGTGAGACAAGACTATCCCCGCCGTTAGTTGGAGCTGAAGCTTTGGAGAACAGGCTGCATGGTGCCTACTAGCATGAAGCAGTCAACAGGACGCCTGTGAACATCAAGTGAAGGGAGTGAACCCTTCTTTTCGCACGAGCAAACCTCTGTGTTTCGACGGCATCGACTCGAGCTTGAGCCTTGTCAACTCTAAAGTCACTAAAGACCGCCACGCCCTCATGCCGGCCACCTTACCCGTGCCCGTCATGCGTGGCGACATTGATCTGGAACTACCGTGTGTTGAAATTCAACTCTCCTAATAAAGCTTGCTCTCTGCTTGCACAGCATGATATAGTCTATAGTGTATGGATAGAAGTCCCCCCAAAACTGCAACTTCCGGCAGCTTGGGGGAGATTCGCGCGGGAATCTGCAAAAGGTACATGCCTCCTTCATAACTTGTGGTCATCGCCATCCTGTGAGCAACCTCGATTACAAGTCTATGTTTACTTATGGCATGGTTCAGCGCGCAGTACAGGCAGACAAGGAGTTCATGTCCACAAGTTAGCATCTACCTTGACAGATTGGAGGGGAGGAATGATGGGTGAGCAATGGCGCAGGAGAAAAAACACACTGATCCCGGCAAACGAGCTAATTAACACGGTCAGGGTTGATCTGTTGAACTGTTGGGTTTGATGTCATGGTTCCACAGCGGGCACATGGCACAATGCTGTTGAGACTCGCGCTAGACGTCGCCAGCGTGACATAGTTGCTTATCGGGGCTGTCCGTTTTCGCACAGCTGCCTGTTATAGGTTGTATCAATCCCTCGCAGGTGCCCCCCATGCCCATAGCATCGGCAGAGGCTGCTGCCTCAGATACTGTCTCGGCATTCTTCAGCTTCGGGAAGGTGTTCGTAATTCTTCATTTGACCGTCCGGGAAGTCCAGAGCCTCTAGGAGAGCACATCAAGCTTTCTCCTCATGCTGAGGCTTTCTCACGAGCCGGGAACTCAGAGGTCCTTGGAGAGTTTGGGCCTATCACGGCCCGAGGACGCATCCCCTTTGCACTGGATCTGTGTCTACGAAACACATGGCTTGACGACATGGGCATGCTGTTCCGACACGCCTCCCGAGGCTTCATGAAAATGCCACTATAGTAAGTATAGTTTCAGTGAGACCACCCTTGCCCTAATTCAGGGCATCTGCTGCTTTCTTTCTGAAAGTCGTGTTTCGGACCGTTGTGTGCAGATCCTCACGTGGCACCTCGGCATGTAACTGCACATAGTCGTTTCTCTGGTCGTCCTCTGAATATCCGCAGAGAACATTGCAGCGCATGTCAGTCAATTTAAACAATGCCATGCTGTCTGAGGTCTCATGCAGCTTTCATTGAGAAACTTGTTCCTGTCATCTCTTGATGTTCTCGGAGACCGCCGTTCGGCAGGCTCAAGTTGTACATTTCTGCCCATGCCTGCTCACGGCAGCCCTGAAATAAATCGTCCTTAGCGTTGACAGTACTGCAGTACTGGACCGAATCTCTCCCAGAACAGGCAGACACTTATTGAAGGCAACAAGTTCTCGAACCCACTGCAGGCATAAGACTCGAGTGCCCCTGAAGCACATTGGCACAGGTTGCTAAGTCAACACAGTCCCTCCCCGTATGGTCTCATTGATTGGGCAACTCGGTGGCGGGGCGTTTGGGGGTAGGGGGTGGGGGGATGACAACTTCGATTCCAGGCCGAGCCTGCCTTCATTCCGTGCGACAGGCCGCCACGGGCAGCTGCTGCAGTAGTTCCTAGGTCCTAGATGATTAGTTGCGAAGTAATTTGTATGAGCGGAGACAAGTGAGATAAGTCAGGCAACACGCCACTCTTCGTAGCACCCTCTCGTACACACACACACATACTGTATCTCCAGCACATGCACAAGTCACAGTCTCTGTGCTTATGATGAAAGATCAACGTACACAATCATGAGCGTGCGAGTGTCCATGTCAAATTCTCAAGCTCTTGCATGATGCTTCAGATTCCCCTGCCGGAGAAGCTCAGCCACGCGCTTCAAGAATCAGAGCAAGCACACAGCACACCCTGCTGCCACTGCCAATGAAACGGTCATCGGCCCCGAACCAAAGCCACAGCTTGGACATCCCATGCCGTGCAGGCCTCCAAGTTACCATTCCCAGGCCAGGCCGATGCAAGCTGGCTCTACTCTACCCTACTCCACTGTACTACAGATGGTGCCATACTGTACTTTACTATACTGTCTGTACTATATTGCACTCTGTGCTATAGTATAGTTTACTGTACTATACTATACCATATGCCATACCATAATTAATATATTGCTCAAGGCTCTCTAAAGGAGTCAAGAGATGGAGGGGGGCACCCAGCATTGGAGACCTTTCAAGGCTCTCTAAAGGAGTGAAGAAATGGAGGAAAGCATCCAGGAAAAACACCTTCGGGATTTCACTGACGCCGCCCACGGGGGGGTCGGCGGATANGGCACCCAGCATTGGAGACCTTTCAAGGCTCTCTAAAGGAGTGAAGAAATGGAGGAAAGCATCCAGGAAAAACACCTTCGGGATTTCACTGACGCCGCCCACGGGGGGGTCGGCGGATATTGCATTACACTATACCAGACTAGGTTTTACGATGCCATGCTGTACTATGGTATTCGCAACGGCACTATTCTACACGATATGTGTGGCGCGTCACGATACGATACTATACGATACGACGCTATACTATGCTTTACCATTCTATGCTATGCTATACTGGACTGTACTATATACTATATACTGCGCTACCTACCATGATATACTATACTGTGTACGGTACTATGCATGTACTATACAATTCATTACGATACTGTACTATGCTATACTATATAAAATACAAGTCACTGATACAGTAATACACTAGTGCAGTAGTACACAAACACTGATACAAATGCGAATACTAGTACTAATGCTAATACTAATGCGAATTCTATTGCCAATGCTACTCCTAATAATACGAATTCGAGTACTAATGCTAAATACTAGTACTACTGCTACTTCTCCTGCTAATGCTTATGCTGCTACTACTGCTGCTGCTGCTGCTCCTACTACTACTACTACTACTACTACTACTACTACTACTACTACTACTACTACTACTACTACTACTTCTACTGCGACACCAAAGAACCTCGTCCGGCATGTCCGAGTTGTGAGAGCATAATACGAATACTACTTGTACTACGAATACTGGTACTAATGCTAATATTGTTTACATCGCAGACTTTCGGCATTCGGGGTTTTTGGTCCCGCTGTTTGAGGGCAGATTTCAAGGGGTGCTAGGGGTAGTTACTGGCAGCGTGTCGCCAGCTGATTCGTGTGAAGGTAATAAGCCTGCTGCCAATCCAATCCAGTCCCGATTTCAGCCGAACGCAAGACCTTTCAGTGAAGTGTTACAGTGTGCTGCTCTTAAACGGCACCGTGAATCGAGTGCCCTCCGGCAACTCTCTGCCCCGCCAAGATCAGTGGGACTATCAGGGTGCTCTCTGTCTCTCTCTCTCTGTTTCTCTCTCGCTCGCTCTCGCCGCCTCTCTTGGTCTTTTTTGCATCAGTCTCTTAACCACAGACAGCGTTGGAGTTATCAGCTAGCAGTGCTTTGCACTCGTGTGCAGGCTCAAGCCAAGAGAGACCCTGAAAACCGCAGATCCCCCGTTATTGCACGAATTCTGCTTGTTGACCTCCATTCTTGCATTTCTCGTGCCCGACTCAAACCCGAAACCCTCAACATGTGGAGCCTCGCCTGCCCTGCGCGAGAGTGAGCGTCGAAACCCTGGACCATACAAGCGGAAGCCACGAACAGTCGCCTCAGCCTGGTCCGGCGGCGGACTTTGAAGACTCGGCGTGGGGCCTGAGAAAGCCTTTGACTTTGACTTTGTGAATACCTGAAGTAGCAGCAGTAGTAGCCGAAGTGGGAGTGGAATAGGAGATAGTAGGAGTCTTAGTCGTCATGATCGCGGTCGTAGTCCTCGTCGCAGTTGCCCTCGTTTTGGCAGTTGCAGCCATAGTCGTCGTCATGGTCGTAGCAGTGGCCAGTTAGCAGTAGCAGATGCAGTAGCAGATACAGTAGCGGAGCAGGGGAAAAGAGCTTGAACAGGAGCAGCAGCAGGACGAGGAGGAGTAGGAGTCGTCGAAGTAGTCGTAGAAGTAGTTGTAGTAGACGTAGTAGTCGTAAGTAGAAGCAGCAGCAACAGCAGCAGTAGTAGTAGTAGTCGCCGTCGTCGTAGAAGTGGTAGTGCTCGTGAGTAGAAGCAGCAACAGCAGTAGTAGTCGCGCCGTCGTCGTAGAAGTAGTCGTAGTACTGGTAGTAGTCGTAAGCAGAAGCAGCAACAGCAACAGCAGCAGCAGTAGTAGTAGCAGCAGCAGTAGCAGCAGTAGCAGCAGCAGTAGCAGCAGTAGTGGTAGTAGCAGCAGTCGAAGTAGTATAGTAGCAACAGTAGCGGTAGTAGTAGCAGGAGCAGTAGCAGTAGTAGTGGTAGTAGCAGTAGCAGTAGCAGTAGTAGTAGTAGCAGTACTAGTACTAGTACTAGTACTAGTACTAGTACTAGTACTAGTACCAGTACCAGTACCAGTACCAGTACGAGTACGAGTACGAGTACCAGTACCAGTACTAGTACTAGTCGTAGTAGTAGTCGTCGTCGTAGTAGTAGTAGTAGTTGTTGTTGTAATTGGTAGTAGTAGTAGTAGTAGAAGTAGTAGTGGTAGTAGTGGTCGTGGTCGTGGTCTTCGCAGTAGTAGCGCACAGCAGCAGCTACGACCGGTACCAGATGAATATAGCTACGAATCTTACGATGGTGCCGAAAAGCCCGAAGAGTGTGTTCGCAGAATCATCGTTTCGTCCCTTTGCGGCTGAGTTTCGCAGGAGAGAGTCATCCTGCCTAACGTACATTCGATGGTATAAATGTCGGGTTGGGCGCTTGGAAGTGTCGTACTCGAATCGATGGTATTCGTGCCAGGTTGGCGGTGTACTTGTGAGACGAAACGAAAACTCATTCACGGCCGCCGAAATTAAATCAAACCAGGATGAAATAGCAACGTGTTGGGGCCGGAGAAGACATTGCGAGTGCTGTAGGCTATAGTCATTCTGACACGGCTAAACTGCTAGGTGCAGTTTCAGGACGTGCAGGTTGCCAGTTTCGAGTTGTAGCTTTTTCCAGTCGCTGCAGCATTCATACATTGGCCGCCCTATGTAGTTTATATCGTTCACACCGCTGCGACGTGCAAAACGGTTCAATGGGTTTCAAGAGACGAGTTTGTTGGGGGTCAAACTGTGTCGTAAGCTTGGCTTGCTTGGGTAAGGCAGGGCTTGGAAGGTTTGCTCGCTCGTGCTGTCTTGGCCCTGTCATGAGTAGGGGCGATGTCTGCCCAGAAGGACAACGCATCGATCTGAGAATATTAGAGTTTGGAGGCTTTAGCAGCTCTTGGAACATACGCCAGCATTGGAAAGAAATACCACATGCCCTCTCAATTGGCCTCCCCGGCTTGTACATATGCTTTCACCCCTCATAGACCCGGCCTGATGAAGCTGCAACAGCTAGTAATGCAGTCCTTGTCGTTTGTAGCTCTTGGTGCATGCTGTTCCCCTGAATGTCGCACTCAAGAAGAGGCTGCGTGAGGCGTCGTACGGAGTCGGTTAATGCTCCTTGGGCGCACGCAGCGGCAAGTGCAGGCCGGATCGCTAGCAACTTGCGGGTTTTGTTGGCAAAATGCCAGAAAGAGTGATTCAAAAGAGCGTCCGGAATGCCATACAGAGTCCAGCCATAAATGCCCTGATGGTATTATAAGTGCATGCACCACTATATAGTACAACTCCATGGCTGATTGTCTGGATTGTTCAAGAAATGCCGATTCAAGCGTCCACTGACCGGATGCAGCACGGCCCATGGTCTGCGGAGAACGGTACTCAGAAACCAGATCCGCATGAAGAGGGCTATCAGCACAACAGGTCCAGCAGCGGTAGTGTATCGGGAATTGGCGAGCGGTCGTAGGCGAGTCGTAGACGCAGTGGTGGTGGTGGTAGTGGTAGTGGCAGAAGTACTAGTACTAGTACACCAGCAGTAGTGGTACTGGTGTGGCAGTGTAGATGTAGTCGCCGCCGTCGTTGTCGCAGTCGTAGTCGTAGCCCCCACAGCAGCAGGTGGTGGTCGTAGTAGTAGTAGTAGTAGCAGTAGCAGTAGCAGTAGTAGTAGTAGTAGTCGTCGTAGTAGTAGTAGTAGTGCTCCCTGTGGTGGTGGTGGTGGTGGTAGTGGCAGCGGGAGTAGTAGCAGTAGTAGCAGCAGGAGTAGTAGTAGTAGTCGTCGTCGTCGACGTAGTAGTCGTAGTACTAGCACTAGGACTAGCACTGGTACTAGTGCTAGCACAGGTACAAGTATCAGACGTAGTACTAGCAGTAGCAGTAGCCGTAGCAGCAGCCGATAGCAATAGCAGCAGCAGTACTAGTGGTCGTAGTGGTAGTCGAAGCAGTAGTAGTAGTAGTAGTAGTAGTAGTAGTAGTAGTAGTGGTAGTAGTAGTAGTAGTAGGAGTAGCAGTAGTAGTAGTAGTAGTAATAGTAGTTAATATTATCATCACCAGTATTATTATTATTGTTGGTAGTAGTAGCAGTAGTAGTAGTAGTAGGAGTAGTAGTGGTCGTAGTAGTGCCGGTACTAGTACTACTATTCGTGGTACTAGTGCTGCGGGGTGGTGCTAGCGGCTAGCGGTACCAGTGCAACTAGTGATGGTGGTGGCAGTGGCCCTGGTAGTGGTAGTCGCAGTCGTAGTTGTAGTCGCGTAGTCGAAGTAGTACCGGACTCGGCTTTATCTGATCGTGGGTCGAGTTGCTCCTTGTCATTGTTTAGATTGGGGGTTGGTGGCGGTGGTGTGTGTGTGTGTGTGTCTTTGCGGTTCGCGTTGTTGCTGCAAGCTGTGCTATGACCGCGATGATGTTCATGATGATGGTGACCATCATCATCATGATGCTGATGATGATGATGATGCCATGATGGTTGAGGGTGACGGAGGATGCTTGGTGAGGACTGCACTGAGGGTGGTTGATGTTCATGATTATGTTGATCTAGTTTTGTATATACTATGCCGTATACTCTGCTATATCATATACTTGNACTTCAAGTATCTGATTGAGGCTCTTTCTTTCCCGCGAAGCTTGGTCCCGAGCTTCAGGGCTGGAAACCAAAAAAGACCGATCGAGACAAGAACAACGCCCCCCCCAAGATTGCAAGATTGACGTACACGATCTTGCTTGAATATCGACCCTGATTTCCCGACACACAGTCGTAATTACTAGTAGTAGTAGTACTACTACTACTACTACTACGACTACTATCAGAATCACTACTACTAGTACTACTACTTCCACTACCTCTAGTACTAGTACTCGTACTAGTACCAGTACCGGCACTAGTAGTAATCAGTAATACCACTACTTAGTGCTACTACTTCGAGTACTACAACTGGTGGTACTAGCCACTACTAGTATTGTTACTATTACTATTACTACTACTACTACTGCTACTGCTACTAGTACTAGTAACTAGTACTAGCACTAGTACTAGCTCTAGTACTAGTACTAGTACTACTACTAGTACTACTATACTTCTGCTACTCCTACTACTGCCGCTGCTACTGCCGCTACAGCTGCTACTACTACAACTACTACTGCAAAAGTACTACTACTACTACTACTACTACTACTACCACTACTATTAGTACTACTACTACTACTACTACTACTACTTCTACTACTTCTACTGCTGCTGCTACTGCGACTGCTACTGCTACTACTACTGCTGCTGCTGCTGCTACTACTAGTAGAACTCATATACGTATTCGTACTAGCTAGTAGTACTCGTCGTTGCCTTCGTGGTACTAGGTCTACTTTTCTGCCCTTTTCAATACTCAGCTGCCTCGGCACCCTTACACTTACCCCTCAACTTGGGTACACAGCCCGACAAGAGCGAGGACCTGAAGTCAGCGAACAGCCGCCGCAGCGGCGCATATGCCTGGACCTCTCCTGGCGTGGCTGCACAGCACCTTTCGTGTTGGTCATCCTCTCGGGTATTGATTGATGCGCCGAGTTCGGTTTGGGTTTGGGAATTTGCAGTGTTAAGTACATCAAGGGATGATCATTCAACATGCAGCTTCTGGGGTGCCAAGGAAACTTCATCAATCATGTGGTTGCTATCTTAGATGCTGCTGGAGGAAATATCAGGGAATCTATGCTTCGCGGCATCTGTGTGCAATAAACCTTGAACTCTGCACTAGACTTCTACACTACAGAACCGGGGAAATAGATAGGAGCGGGATTGTAGTGCTGGTGCCTTTTGACCGTACGGTGCCCCCACTTTGATTCAGAATCTCCATACTTGGGTACCTCAACTAGACTAGTGTCTAAGTTTCTACCCCACTCACACCAGAACCGACAAGTGGAAGGGAATCAGCTCTTCAGTTGTGAACTTCAGCCCTGACGCACGAGAGGTGCAAGAGCGCTTGAAGTCACAAGCTTAGGTGGGCATTGCTCCAGCATCTGTTGCTGATCTGAGAGCAGTCTTAACTTTGGCTTTCAGCTTTGGCTTTTTTTGCAGGACATGGCGTCGGATTGGCAGCGAGTGTAGTGTAGGGCCGGGGGCAGTTGACTTCGCATTGGCAAGTGGCGGAATCTTGTAGAAGATTCAGCTGTGAGTTCTCTTTTCTTGTCGGCTTCTCATGGAGGTGCCTTTGTTCTCGAAGGCCTTGTGCCTTTTTGCTGGTGTTGCCAACTGCTGATTGGTCGGCCAATTCCGTGCCATTCAGATCTGCACCAGGCAGCACGTGTACTTGGTCAGGATGATGATTCAGAGCTGCTGGCTGGCCCCTGTGCACCGACTACGTGGTGGGACGACCTTTTTCGGAGCAGCTGAGCTGCATGGTGCAGCACAGAATGCCATGCACGGCCCCGCACTGCTATCTCCGCAGACAGCGGACTTGCCCGAGACAGCGAGCTCACGAGGTTCTGCAGGGTTTCGTGAATGTGGCTCATGTGGAACAGCTTTGCCGAGGCCTTATCAATTTCTGCTGTCGAGTCACTCCGTGTCGCTTGGCGCTGCTGTGTGGGCTGCTGCTTAGCTTGATGAGACGATATGGCTGCCACGATTCAGAGTACTGATTCAGAGTTCCGGTGCCCAGAAGAAGGCAGCAGTGACTCCAGACACTTCGTAGCTGCCCAGGAGAAGAGGAGCTCGTGCGATGAAGGGATCCAGAAGACTATAAACTTATAGCCTCTGGCCACTTTCCATGATAAACAGAGGCTGTTTCTCACGACAATGGCCCTGGTTGGTCGCTTCGTTCTGAACACCGGCTCGGACGAAAAGCAGCCAGGTATGATTTTAGCTTTCGCGTGTAAGCATCGTTGGCTAGGTCCTATATAGGTGACCGATTTTTGGCAAGGTCGCTGCAGGTACCATGCGCCTATACACCAAGACCCGAACCGGTTGCATGATGCGAAGGGTTTCCAGCTGTGTTGTGCTGTGTTCAGAAATTGGCGGGAGAGCCAGAGCAAGCAGGCAAGGGCTCCGTGGAGCCTTGTGGAACAGCTCGGCCGGACTTCCCCCGAGCCTCGGATTGCTTTGCGTAAGCTACGGGAAAGAGATGGCCTTTGATCCGAATGACCAGACCGTGGTTCATGTCAGATTTACATTCGCAGTTGTCGGTGTTTGGCGATCCCTGCTCGAAGACTTCCTACTGTACCTCATGCAATTCACTCGCTTTCAGGCCATCTATCCGGAATCTATCCCAAACTCTTGCATTCGAGCGTGGCTAGATGGCTTGCGAAATCATGCAACTCAGAACACTTGGACAGAGCCACCAAAACAGGCGTCATTTCTGCAGCAAAGACGTAGATTGCTTCTGAGCCCGAACTTGCCAGGATTCGCGGCGCTCCGGAGCACGGCACGCCGCAGATTCGCGAGGAGGCTGACTCTAGCTAGCCAGAGGGAGCACATTAGAGGCCACGGCCGGCTTGCCTGATTTCAAGTTGAGGTAGCATCAGCATTGAGCATGTATGCTTCAATTGCTTGCGAAACAGCTCCAAGTTTGAGGGTGGTACTGGTTGACGCTCAAACAGTTCATGGCATTTCTCATCACATGGTTTGGAGATGGGAAGACTGGAGTCAACAGGCCAAGCCCAAGGACAACCGGACGTCAATGCACTCCGAGACGGCTGAATGGGCATCTGCTACGCCACAGCCAGGCCCCGCGGAAAGCACGCCCCAGTCATTGAACACGCCTGACATGCAAGAGGATCTGCTTTGTCGACAAGTGTGAGTGTCACGAGAGGGGATTTTGCAGGGTAGTCGTCGGGGTCGGGGGGGATCAACTACCACTTCGCGGCGGGAGGGTGGGAGGTTGGTGGTGGGGGGCGATTTATCTGGATAAGATATTATATGAGCTATGTTCATGCCTAGAATTACTGTAGACCGTGAGGCTACTGTAAACACAAGAGCCCATTGGCCTCCGAGCAGCGGCCAGGTGCAGGAACGACAGTGGCGCTGCATCTGCCGCACAATGCCACGAACACAAGCTTCCAACTTCACGATGAGGACCTTGTATGTGATGATTGAGGCACTTATGCCATCAAGAACTCCGATGGATCATAACACTGGTTGCAATGTGACCAGAAGGAGGAGTTCGTCATGCTGCCTGAGTCCACGGCAGAGTCGCAGACAGGCCAAGATACCAGCATCCAGTTTGATAGCGTGTGCGCCCAGCGCAGTTATGTAAAGCTTGTCGGAATGCATGGCAGGGTGTCAGTCAAAGGCTTGATGCTCTACACGACAAGCACCAAGCATTGCCCGAGGGCAGCTTCACGTGCCCGTGCCTACTTGGCGTTCTGTCTGCGCACATGTGTCTATAGGTGTGTTTGCGTGTGAGTGTACGTGTGTCTGTGTGTGTGCGTGTGCGTGAGTGTGTGAGTGTTTGTCTGTGTGTGTGCGTGTGTGAGTGCGTGCGCGCGCGGGTGTTTGTGTGTGTGTGTGTGTGAGTGCACGCGCGCGGGTGTGTGTGTGTGTGTGTCTGCATGTGAGTGTGAATGTCTGTGTGTGTGTGTTGTATCTATCTGTTTGTCTGCCTGCCTGTCTGCCTGCCTGCCTGTCTGCCTGCCTGCATGTATGTATGTGTGTGTGTGTTTGAAAGTTGTGTTGTTTGTTTCGGTGTACCAGTGTACCATGACCACTTTCACTTTCATGTTGGACCCTTTGTGGGTTTTCCCAGCACTCCCGTCAACAGCGTATGCATTCTGTCGATTTGAGGACCCAATTGGAACAGGCTTAGGGCGTCTTTCATCGTTTCGCTTCTCCGTTGAAGGTTACGTCGTTCGGTTCCTGTCGCTTTTTTCCATGGCGCAATAGTAGGGGATTTTACCGCAACCTCGAATCAGCTATGCCTCGTTTGGGGAGGAGCGCCAGGAAGTGCGGGAATCCCTCATTAAATTTATCATCCAAGCAATCTATTCCCCAGGCCGCTGACATACGACCTGTCACTGTGCAGTTCTGTGTATCAGGGGACTAGACTGACTAGACCATGAACGAGGCTTCGGCATATTGAACTGAAGGCAACGGGCAACCAGGGTTTTTGGACCTAAGAAGTCCCACATTTGCCTCCGAGACTCTACATCATCTTCGACTTGGAAGACTAGTTTCCACGCCAAGCCCTGAGTCTGTGCTCGTTGCATCGTTTCGTGACGGGAAGGCTAAGGGCCAAGGGCGCTAGAGGTTCAAGTGGAAGGTGCACTATGAGCCCTACACGTAGTGGCCTGCGGCATGATCCCAGGTCGACAGCAGGTTTTCGAGAACCTCTACTGGGAGCACTACCACAAGCAAGCAACTGGCAAGCATGTTTGTCTCTCCAGTCCCTGTCGACAACAGCAGCACCACGAGAACTAGCAGTGCGAGCAGCTTCAGCAGCACGTTTTCCAGCACAGCTAGTAACACAATGCCAGAAGACGCTCGGACGGCCATTGCAACAACCACCTACACAACCGTCGGAAGCACTGTGACCCGCAGTTTCACAACTTTCCATGGCACGGCTTCATTAGCAACCACAAGCCCGGCAACCACGCATACCTCAAGTTTTCAAACTACGTCCACCAGTGAAACAATCCCAACAACATCGAACCTTCGCACAACAGCGGCCTCGAGCGGCAGCACCCCGACCACGAGCATGACCACCATCGCTGACACAAGCACCAGAACTAGTCTCGCGGCCCCTGCCACTGACACCTTCACAGCAACATACTCCACAACAAGTTCGGCCACCACATCTACCATCATCACCACCTCCTCCAGCACTATGACGCGAACCTCTCGGACGGACATTGGCACCGCCCCCGCGGAGAACGCCCACAGCACCAGCACAACTCGCAGCATCCACTCCAACAGCATGGCTCACATCTCTGTCACCGGCACTTCAACCCTGACGTACACCCGTAGCACTGCTACGACTACCAGCCTGGGCCTGAGCACCGACAGCACCCCGCACGGCACTGCCACGAACACAAGTACAGCCTGCACTTCCAGCACAGTCACGTCCACAGTGGCAAGCAAGAGCACTAGTGCTAGCACCACTGCACTCACCACTACTTTCACCACTGTCACTGGCACCGCCACTGCAACCCGCGACACTGCCTTCAAGTTCCAACTCGAAGGCCGGCCACATATGCCCCACATGTTTCCGGCCGACTCGTTCCCTGTTTGGCTGTTTTCCCGAGGCCCTTGGCCTCAGTGTTTATATCTTTCATCGTTTCCGCTCTTTTTGCATCTTCTGGTCTCATTGCTGCAAGTGTTTTCGTCGGCCAGGTCCCAGCCCCGCAGTGCCGAACTGCTATTTGGAACCACTGGTTCCTAAGTCGGGGTGCCTCCGTGCAGCTGTGCTGGTGACTCGGAAGCAAGTGAGCACGCTATAGCGCGCTCTTGCACATTGCAATGCCAAAAAACCCTCAAACACTCTTCTGGTCTTAGCTTAGCAAAAACATGAAACTACTACCACAACTACTACCACTCCGGCTGCTGCTGCTGCTGCTGCTACTACTACATTACTACAACTGCTACTGCTACTGGTATTATTGTACTTCTAGTACTGCTGCGACTGCTAGTTCTAGTGTTACTGATGCTGCTACTCCTCCTCCTCCTCCTACTACTACTACTACTACTACTACTGCTACTGCTACTGCTACTGCAGCTGTACTGCCACTCCTGCCGCTACTGCTACTTCTGCTGGTTTGAGGTTGGAGTTCAGTTCGGCTTGAACCAATTTGGCCAAGAGACGACTGGGAAAAGGATCTGCTTGAACCGCAGCTTGGCTGTGATCAAAGTATAGCCAGGGGTGTATGTGCTTTGTGGGTGGGTGCATGTGTTTGTTTTGTGTTTGACCGTTTCCTGCCCGCATGCCTGTTTCTCAGCCAGTGCTTGATGGCGTTGACGATGTTATAGGGGTCGGCCGAATGACGAACGGCTTGCAGCTTTGGGGCGTATAGCCGTGGTTCTGTTGGAGTCGGATGTGCGCTTTCGATTGCGGAACTTTCGCCGATCGGGCTTGGAGGTGTAGGCCAGGCTGGTGGGTCCGTGGATTTCAGCTTGCCCGCCGCGGCTCTCCCGATCCTCCCCCCTACCCCAGCACGCAGCGCCGAATGCCCTGAGAAGGGAGCATATCTCGTGCGCTCATCTACCTAGAAACATCACAAGCACCCCCGACCCAGTGATTGCTGCTTTCCCCATGATTGCATGATTGCGCTCTGGTGGTGTAGAGTGCGGTAGAGGGAGGTGGCCGGTAACGTTGGGACTTGAGCTTCGAGTGGCGTTCTGTACTCGACGAACTCACATAGCGGCTAAACCCTTCCCGCCCTATCCGAAGCATCCCAAATCCATCTGCATGCAAAATAGCCAGGCTTGCGAGAAGCGGGTCTAAACACATTCGCCCCTGTGCTGCAGATATCACATCACAGACTCGTGGGATTTCGTGGAAGCTGGGCTGTGGGGAAAGAGGTTGATGGTTTCTGCGCTCGGCTATCTGCTCAGGTGTCTTAAGTATAGTTGCTTATATAATTGTTCTCATGGGTTCGGGCTTTTGGGCCTTCATATGTGGTTTTGGCAGCCAGGTCATGTAGCTGCAGCTCCGGGTAGCTGAGGCTTCTTGCACATGCAAAGGCATTCACGACTTCCAATGGTTCTGGTGGAGGTTGAATTGAAGAGAAAACGAAGAGGCAGGTGCTGTGAACACTTCGGATCTTTAGCAGAAGGCTTCACATATCAGATGTTCAGAGCTGGGACGCAGCAAAAAGGAGCCCCGCACTCCACGAGCAGCCTCGACGCCGGAAGTTGTACAGGAGCATCCGAACTGGAATGGCAATCAAATCTTGAGCCAATCTTCAATATACATAGCCGTTGCAGTCGTTTCTGGAGAAAACTGACCAATCTTTGATTTTGATGAGTTGCAAACAAATCTGAAACTTGCAGCTAATCAACGCACGCACACCCACACAAACACGCAACTCTAGAGTTGTGCGAAATACCTTGGCCTTTCCGGATCGGCACTGAGGTCTTCAGAGCCGGCGTTTGCGAACTCTGGAACTGCAGCACTCGCGCAGCCTTGAGGAAGTGCCGCGGCAGTGAAGCTAAGACTGCACGGGCACGGGAGCCTTGCAATCACGGCTGCTGCATGTCCGGCAGAAGCAGCCTTCCCCCCCCGCTGGCAAACCAACGTCCCTGCAGTGAGCATCTCAAGGTGCGCCGATGGCTTGCCACTCAGACGAGGCAAGGGTTTAACTTCAAAAGCCATGTAAGGGATTAGGGTCTCTATCGTGTCTCTATCATTCAACACAGCACCAGAATCTAAGACCCCATTGAAGCTGCAACGGTTTGGAATTGAGTCCAGGACATCAAAACAAAACTGACTGACCAATGAAACTTCGCCTTAGATTTTCGATAAGGCACTCTCTTGCCCCGGCCCTGGAGGCACCTTCCTGGCGAGCCAAGATCGTCTCGTGACCACTGGACGGGATCGAGAACTCGCACTCCGGCATGAGTACCCAACGTCCGGTAAACTCTATTTCGGTAAGTGCCACCCGTCGCGGGGTGATGCGACATTCGGTGAAGTGCTGCATATGTGGACAACTTATTGGGGTGACATCATGAATCAGTGGCTGACCAGAACAACATCTGAAGCAGTCTTTATCCTTAACCGTTTGCGCCGAACCAGAACAACAGGGATTAGATCAACAGGGCTTATATGTAAAGGGCCCAAAACCTTATTTATGTTCGTATTTGGCAAACTTTGTCTTTATTTG
>BGNK01003945.1:0-29387 GCA_003297005.1 Symbiodinium sp. clade A Y106
AAATAATCCATAAAAAAGACATAAACCAAGAAAACCCGGAAACGTAAATAAATTATAAATTATCTGTAAAAATAATTATTTGAAGTCATGGCTCCCCACGCAGAACCCAAAGTCATAATATTAGGGTCCTCTATTTTCGGAAACTCCCATATGGCATTTTTCTTCAACATATTCAAGTAGATGGTCCCGAAACCCTGAACCCTAAAATTCTAGGATACAGAGGTATTGCCAGCGATGGACTTCACACTCTCGTGGAAGCTGAGGAAGCTGATTTGGCCGACCCCTTCCTGCCGGACTCTGTGAGATTCCAGCTGGAATAAGGCATCTAAGCCTACTCTAGGGGCCTTGATGATTTGAACAGGGTCTTGGGGTATATGGTAGTACGTAACTATGGTTTAATTGAGAAACCTTTGGGAATATTATTGCTATGTATTGCGAATCATTCCGACCCTTATAGTACACTCTTTTGGCTGACACCTACCAGTTTCAGGGATTCGACAAATTTCACCTATCCGAACCGCACCAGCGAGCTTAGCAAAAGCAATGCTGAAGGTACGCATGTCTCGACAGCCGAAACTGCCCGATTCCCAAATCAATAATCATAACAATTAATAATCGTAATGCTAAAAAGACTAATGATAATACCAATAGGAATACTAATAGGAATACTAGTAGTAATACTAGTAGTAATACTAGTAGTAATACTAGCAGTAATACTAATAGCAATACTTATACTACCAGTAGTAATTATAGTGTTAATTCCAAAATTAAACCCCGAGAGCCTCATCGAGGATGTCGAAAAGCTCCTCCGGCTGCTCCGCCGGGACCTGCTTTGCTATCGGGGCCAGCGTTTTTTCTGTTGGCTCTTTTCGGGAATTGGCAAGGGTACCTTGCTTCCTGGGGGGTAGCCCCATTATAATAGGGGTATCCTTTTCCTTACTAGTCGGTTCGAATTTAGGGACCCTAAATTAAAAAGGGCAAAAGGGTACCACTCAGGAATCTAGAGTGTCAGCCGCCGGTGTCGACGTTTAAGAACTCTAGCTCGCAGCACCTAGCACACCAGAGCATCATTACACTGCAAAACCATTACTCCCAAGGCTCCGACCAACTGTGCGAGCGCCTAAAGGACCAAATAAGTATATAGTGGAACCTCCCCAAATTCGGAGCACCGACATATCCAGAAGCCTGAAGAATTTATGCACGGCGCAACGAAGGGTGGAGCAAAGACTATATAAATCTGAAATAACCTCCCACCCGAATCCCCTCCATGTGATTGACAGACCCGGCTCCCTGCATGATCGGAGTCCGTACAGCTAAACGCCCTTGACTTACAATTCTCGGATAGATGCCATGGATAATAAAGGTCTGCCCGAAATATTTGTGGCCGTGCCTGTTTGTTCTGAACACGGACCCTACCTCCACCTTGCCAACAGCGAAGATGCTCTACGACGACAATATGCCATGAGGGTTGACTTTCGTTCGCCCCTGCCTCCATGCGGAGCAGCGCATTCTTGACCTCTGGTCTTTGGCCTTGCATACTCTCACGGAAGGGTACAGGGTCCGGGATGCTGCGAGCCCATACTATATGCACAAGCCTCCAGTCCGGCGAGTTTCGAGAGTCCAATAAAATGGCATATCTCGTGTCCAGCTTCGTTGAAATTGCAGCCGAACCTTCCTTGTTCGGCTAAACTCTCAACCTAACTGTACTATGGTAGCTTGCAGGACATGCATCGGGGAATACGTGGTGGAAGACGAACATGACAGGACTTCTGCCACTTTTGCCCGTCGACTCCAAACAAAACCACTTCCACACAGTTGAAAATTCAATGATCGGACTTGGGCTTGGGTTGAGCTTTCAATCTTATAAAATGTTGCCAAGTGTCTGATGGCACTTATGTATGACACAACCGTTGCTCTTGCAGCGAACCACCACAACAGCTGAATCTCTGATACAACCTAGTATGAGTACTAGTGTTACTCGTGAAATTGATGCACTCACAACTTTTTCACAGACCCGACTGGCATGTGCTGAGTAATCTCACGAGATTCGGATCAAGAACAAGTTCATTGGGAGTTGGGTCTAGGATGGGCGGCATGCATTGTATGACCTGACCAAAGTCTTCGATTGCACGAGAGGCAGTGCACAACCTGCCTAAACCACAACGACTGTTCTTGAAACCTTTTACACCTGGACTATGCATATGACAGGAACCGAGGCGCCGACTGTGCTTGAACCCTAAACCCTATAAACCCCAACACCTAAGTTTTTAACAAACGTGTTTCTGAAGACAGGCTGCATATTTCAACGAACTCCTCACGGTCGAGGGTTCCGCTGCCGTCCGAGTCCGCGGACTGCACGCACATGCTAAGCTGGGTTCTTGTTCTGGAAGTTAGCTTAAGCTACCACTACCGGGATCTATAATCAAGACTGTGTTATCCTTATCTTGGTAGCTTGAGCCAAGTTCCTTGACAAGAGCCCAGTAAGCATTGCGGAAATCCATGTCAACGAACCACAAGATCATGCTTGGCTCGGAGTGTCCCTAGAAAAGCTCACAGGTTTAAGTTTATTCTTTCGCAACTTGAAACGGTATATGTCCTCCTATGCCAAAAAAGTACATGTGCATGTATGTGTTTCTATGTATGTATGTATGCATGCATGTATATTTGATTGTCATTGATTGTATGCATGCATGCATGCATGTAAAATATACCTTCATATCTGTATATAACATATATATATATATAGATATGTAGATGTGTGTGTGTGCGCATATGTATGTATGTATGCATGTAGGTAGGTAGGTAGGTAGGTATAGGTAGGTTTGCATATATACACATATGTACGTATACATACACATACACATACATGCACACACACATACATATGCAGAAGCATATATGTATACATATAACTACATATACATATACATATTCATATATATATATATATGTATAACGTTACATAAGATTTCTGGCAAACTAGCAGGAAGTTGTTGTTTGGCAGCTCATCCGGCCAGAAGCCATGCTTTGTCTCGAGCTTCCTTCTGCTCCCCACCGGATGTTCAAAACCATCAGTATACGACTACCTTCGACCCTGCCTACAAATCGCTTCTAAAGTTTACGTTCTTTTGTGGTATTCCAGGAGCAGCTACTCTAGTAGCCGGCTGAATCTTCAGTTGTTTGACACTTTTCCTTGGCAATGTCCCGGACAGAGGCCATAAGGGCACACGATCACCAACATTAGAAGATTCTTAGCCAGCCACGGATAGGAATTCCTCGAATGATGTGTTGATTACGCTTTCTTCGTGTATGGCATCCACAAACCCTCAATTTGACATCCTCGCCTGCCTCCCGAAACATCGAGCCGATTCCTTCCCGAGACATGACAAGAAAGCGCTTTCCGGCTCTCCCGGAACCTCTTTCAGAAGTTTGATGATTTGTGATAGTTTTTGGTAGCATGGTGATAAGGACGATGACAAAATGATGATTTGACGACGGCAAACATGATGGTGTTGTTGCCAAATCTTATAACAGTACCTATTCAGACCCTTATGCCAAATCAGATCAACTCCTATACACCAACCAACCACTGAAGGCTCCGATCCCTAATCGCACTCTTTCAGCCTCGAAAACCTCCTTCAGGAACTCCAGCTCTTGCAGGAGTTGACGGTGAAATCGGCGGTCCTGGAGATCCTTCAGGCGAGTGAGGGTGTTTTTTCTGAGCGCGCGGCCAGGCATCTACGAAAGCCCAGAGGGGCTTGAGGCAACACAGAGTTGTCTTTATAGGGCTCCTGGGTGTTCTGGCAACAGGACGTCAAATCACGTTAAACGTTAGCGATGCCTTCGCAATCCACAGTTTTGAAGTTTTGCTATCTCTCAGATGTATATGATACCTTGCTGGAACTATTGTGAATACTAATGGAACTTGTGGCCACACTACTGCTACTGTTGTGAACATAGGAGACACGGGTCCTGACGCCTAAGGGTCCTTATCCTGCACTGCAGAAGTTCATAGAGGCAGCGGGCTGCAAGTTGTGAGGACTACGACATGGAACCCATGGCACTCACTCTGCTCAGCTCATCCCCGGCATCTTTGCAGGTGCAGGGGATGTTTGGGGTCAAGGTAAGCTTAGAACGCCAATTCAGAGGGCATGAAACAGGAACACTCGCTCACTCCGGACATGTGAGGGTGGCAAGGGAAAGTCACAAGTCAGCTTGCACATCGCATATGCAGGACTCGCATACGCTCCCTGGCGTATCATGCCTGCAGTCCAACTGACTCAACTGCGTATTGAATCTCATGGCGGCGCACGATATGGCACGACTACTCTCAGTGTGTGCAATTCTATGCCTGTCTTTCTGTTTTGCTGCCTTGAAACGGTGCATGCGGGGTAGTAGGGGGCAGGGCTGATCCTGGTCAGATGATGCGATGTTCAGCGTGTTCTCCACAATGACGCCTGCAATCACACGTTGCAAAACTTGCGGCATTAAAGCCCAGCTTTCGTCCTACCGAAGATGCACTGTGCAGGCTCCAAAAGCAGCACCATTTCTAAGAAACACGATAATCCAGGTCTGGTCACAAGGCAGTCTCTGCGGCTCTCAGCGCCTACGATGATGTTCAATAGGCCAAACGTGGTCAGGAAAATATACCTCAGGCTTCACTCGAGGTAAATAGTCACGCAGCTCCGCACGATGGCATCCAGAAGCGAGCAACTGGAACCCCAGAAGCCAACAACCACTTTTATGCTTGTGGGCAGTAGGCATCGCGACATTTCGACATGCCCTTTGCAGCAATGATCTAGGGGCCTTAATGATTAGAATAAGGATTTGGGGCCCATTATACTATAGTGATGTTAAGGCACCCCCCCCAAAATAGTATAGGTAATTCTTATAAGGCCCCTCTATTAATTGCCAATGCATTCCAGAGGTGCAAGAGCAAGACCGGGAACAACAGTGGCTGACGCTCCACTAGAGGTCGGCCCACCGTCATGTTCCAGGACTCCTGCGGGAGCACACTCCTCGTATAGTATCGGTGCTGGTACAGTATGTATACATTATATATATATGTATAAACGGAATCCCTTGAGGGTTGAAGTTCAGAAGTGACTCCGGATGTGGAAGGAGCTCGTACGAGACTGTTGTTCCAGGGGGTTAGGGTTAGCTCAGCTTCTCCCAGATGCAATCAACGCCAAGCTGAGCAAAGCTTGAATCTCGTTTCTTTACAGAAACATCGAGCCTTTGCAATTGTCTCGAATTTGGACTATATTGCCTCTTTCCAAACTGGCCCCATTTGCAGCATGGAAACGGTCCAGCGTAACAACCTGCACCAGAGTGTACATAGTTCTCGGAATGGTACCTGAGACAGCTGCTCACAAGCATGGCCTAACGCATGCATGCCCCAATCCCGGCACGTTCAACGAGCCAGCCCGCACATGCAAAACCTTGCAAGCCCTTCGACTGCAAACTACGTAGAATGCGGACCTTGAGCGCACAGCACTTACTGAACTCAGTTGTTGGCTCAGTGCTGCTACTCGAACTCCTCGAAGCTCTCTCATTTCTGAGTCCATGCCCAGTTTTGTTGTTCCTTCTGCACGCTGCAGCGATCGGTCCAATAGCTGTGAGGATCCTCCACCTGACTCCACGAACAAGAAACCATAAACCCATCCAAGCCCGTGAAGCAGACCGCTCAACCCTGAACCCTTTCCTAAAACCCAAAGCTTTTAAGCAGCGAGCCCCTGATGCGTAAAACGACGCTCTGCTCTTCCAAAACACCGAAACGTAGCCTGCTTAGAGAGGGTATCTAATCCCAAGATTGTGTTCTGCTCTAAAGATAGTCCCGCATTAAATGGAAGTTTTACGGTTTCGGGGCTTCGGGGGTATCGGTTCCATCATGGTCCCTTTTTGCATCCAGGCCGCCTGAGGCTGTTGCCATCATGATCCCTGAACCCCCAAACCCGCCAAATCCTAAACCCTAAACCCTATAAACCCTAAGACCCTAAATCCTAAACTACAAGCCCTAAGCCCCAAAACCCTAAACCTCTGAATCTCCCCTCCCCACCCCCCCCCCCCCNGCCCTCACTGAACCAAAGCCCCTACACATCTAAATGCTGTCGGAAGCTGCCGAAAAATGCCTCGCAGTCGCTCCAGTCGGCAAAGCCGCCTTTACAGTCCACGGCCAGACGTAAACCTCGATGTTCATTTTTTTGAGTTGTTGCTTTTGAGTTGCGTTGCTTTCTATACTCCCCCCATTGAACCATCATAAAAATCATATGTTGACTATATGAACAACCATACAAACAAACATAATTCCTAGCGAGATTTATAAGTAGTTAGGAAATTTCGGGTTTCCACGATGTGTTGTTGGCGTGGTTTTGTGGGTTTTTCAGGGGTCGAAGACACCTCCAGTCTCAAAAAAATCAAACCTGTTGAGCTTCTTAGGGTGTTTGGGGTTCAGGATGTTTTGTGTTCTTTTGTAGTTAGGGACAGTTACGGATTTAGGGGCTTTGGGTTTCAGGTTTGCGGAATTTTTCTGACACTCACACTCGGACAAAACCTGGCAAGGACTGCAGCGATACTGGTTCGTCGTACATTACCATCCTGTTGACAGCAGTTTTTCGCTGGGATCAAGAGGCTCTAGGACCCCACTCCAAAAACTAGTTCGCCCCATGAAAGACGCGTGAAACTGCCTCTCTATAAACCAAAGCAAATCAAAGCAACACAAACCCTCCTCAAGACAGCCAACGCGAAGTTGCATGAGATTCATCAAAACCCCAATCGCCGCAAGGGTCTGCAATGGTCTCAGCAGCCACGTCGCTACCTCCACGCTGCAACGTGTATGATTGCGTTGTCAAGCAGGCTGTGCCTAGCTGCTTGCGCAGTCCCTGTGCAACTCTGGGTTGGAGCTCAGCCTGAATAAGGTCAGCCATCCAAGCCAGGCATCCACGGCAAAGGTCGAAGACGGGCTTCGCGCTGCACCCATGAACAGCACCAGAGACAAACCCGGCACGGCAGACTATGGTGTGTAGATGTGTCAAAACAATCGTGGGCTGCTGAGCGTTTTAACAATAACGACAACGGCTTTATGGCGGATGTTGCGACGGTGGAGGTCAGAGCGGCCTCGGGCATAGCTACAGGCTTTGTGTTGGTCAAAACCTCTAGACGACAAGAGCCGGAACTTAAAGGCGAATGCAGTTGAAGCACAGGTCACATGAAGCTAGGGGAGGTTACTCTCAGTTCTTCGCAGCCGGGTGGCAAACGGCGAAGGTGTACATGATCAGGCACAACCTCTGCCAAACGCAAATCCAAACGAAGTGTGACTTCTTCTTGTCTTCAACCCGAAAACTCTGTTCTGATTAGCTTACTTCCCCAATAAGCCACAGAAATAGAAGGTCAAACTGCTAGATTACGACCAAGTTTAGAAAACCCAAAACGCTTAAAGGTTGGGTATTGCTGAACTATAGTTAGAAAGACGAGAAGCCGTGAGAGCAGCACGACACAAAAGCGCCCTGCAACACATAGAGTGAAGATGACAGCATCCTAATATGGGTAAGTTCATAATTAGAACGGGGTTTGGCGGTAGTACTATAACTACACGAAGGAACCTGAGGTACAGTACCGCTACAACTCAGGCCCCTGCATGTAGTGCTTGTTGGCCTAAACGACTGCTCCTTCAAGCCCTGATGAGCAAGAAACATTCATGATAGCCATGGTATGGCATAAACTGAAACCGTAAGAACATGGCGCAAGAAGCATGGCAAAGCATTGATCACCGCCGGGCAACATCAGGAAGACCCAGTTAAGTGTGGTCACGGCCTCTGCGAAGCCCTGCACGAGTAGCCAAAGGTTCCTGTCCGAAGCTCGCAAGGAGAACGCACTCTGCTTTTTAAGCGAATGTTAGAACCAGTGTGTTGCATGATGTATGCAGCTTTGAAACGCCTTCCTTGGCTACTACAGCTACTGTTGCATATTCGAGCGTTATTCTGCTGAGTTGAACTGATCCGGGATGGTGGTTGCATGATTTCGATCCGGAAACAACAAGAAAGGTAAACCTCTACCAAGGACCATCGAACCTCCCTTCGCTGGCCTAAGGAATCGCGAGTCTTACCGCTCTCGGCCTGAAACGGCGGAGAACTTGCACCAACTTCACCAGTCGAAGCAGCCGCATCAGGCGCAGCATTCGAAAGACGACCAGATTACTCTCGACGTCCTCAGTATGGATTGGGGTCCTTCATTGGGGTTTAGGATGGTTTAGGGGCTTAGGGGTTTAGGGTTTAGGATTTAGGGGTTCAGGGGTTTGGGGTTTAAGCGCTCATGCTCGGACAGACCAGGCGAGGCATGTGGGTTCGACGCGTGCCGGCCTTTGCATTGCGCGCGATCCTGATGCTGTGGACATCAGCTACCGGATGCCCGCTACACGCACTTGACTAATGAGAGCGATCCCACTGCACTGTGACAATCGATTTAGGGTTGCAGGGTCTAGCCATGCGCACACATGCCTGATCTGAACAGCCAAGCTTCCGTCACATAGGGGATTATCCAAACATCAGCAACCTGAGACAGGCAAGACACTCATGACCAGCTGCTATTATATAGAATCCGGAAGAAAGACCAACACTTGTCTCCAGGGCTCCTTAGAACAAGTATGCTACAAGATACACCAAAACACAACCCTTTTCCAACTCTTAAGAAGCCCCCTTGGTAGCAGATGGCTATAACCCAAAAAGCTGTCATAGAAGAAACCCGTGCGAAGCCCTCAGAAGCTGCCTAATCTGCGGCTTTCTATGATCCCTCGCGGAAAATGAGGAATTTATAACTCAATTTAAGTTACCATAATAAGGATCTATAGTGAATAACTTAAACTAAGTTCCCATAATTTAACGGGGATCTATAGTGAAGAATTACAGCCGCATGGTTCCTTCTTATAGTACCTGAAGCTAACTTCCCATATAACAGGGATCTATAGTGAATAATATGTATGATTCCTTATTATGGTAACTTAAACTAACTTCCTTAAAGAAGAGCGCAGAGAAGAGCCGGGAGCTGCCAAGAAGCCGTCAGCACCTCGGGAGACAGTCGCGCTTAGTTTTAAACTAAACCAGGACGAAGGCTCTGTTAGGGTTTAGGGTTTAGGGTTACTATATGAGGTTTATAGGGTTTAGGGTTACTATATGAGGTTTATAGGGTTTAGGGTTACTGTATGAGGTTTATAGGGTTTAGGGTTACTGTATGAGGTTTATAGGGTTTAGGGTTACTATATGAGGTTTATAGGGTTTAGGGTTACTATATGAGGTTTATAGGGTTTAGGGTTACTATATGAGGTTTATAGGGTTTAGGGTTACTATATGAGGTTTATAGGGTTTAGGGTTACTATATGAGGTTTATAGGGTTTAGGGTTACTATATGAGGTTTATAGGGTTTAGGGTTACTATATAAGGTTTAGGGTGTAGGGTTGCTATATAAGGTTTTTTTCCCGTGATATAAGGTTTAGGGTTTAGGAATTAGGGTTTAGGGTGAGTATATAAGGGATAGGGTTTAGGGTATAAAAAATTAGGGTTGCTATGCGGGTTTACTACAAGGGACCTCAACAGTTAGAAATTAGAATGGAGTTTCGTCTGCTCTAGTCTGTCGAAAATTAGCTTTGTCATCGCAATCGCCTTGTCATCCTCGGCATCACTGTCGTCCAAAGCAAAGCTGGTGAGGGGCACGTACACTCTGGAAGCTGCACAGACTCACAGCAATGTCCCTCTTAATTGGCTGCGGCAAAACCGTAGACCCTACAAAGCCTGCTGCCTATAGGCCAATTTTTGCTACTGGAATCAAGTCTGGCCAGACTACTACTGCCGAGAAGCCCTAAAGCCTATACCACCTGTCTGAGCTCCCTGGGCTCGTTCAGACACTGGCGTCGAGAGGCGACCAAAATCATGTCGACATAGTTCAGGCAGTCCTGGCAGGTCAAAGGTTCAGGGTTTCGAGTTTAGAGTAGGCTTAGGGCAATCCCTGCAGGTCAGACCTCCACAGTAAAAGCTTTAAAGCCCCATGCCCCAAGTCTGATAAAGAGACTCCTTGATGCTGGAAGCAGTCTTAATGCTGAGAAGGAGGACCCAGAGAGTCCAAACTAACTTAACTAAGGAGTATGCCTCAAATTTTACAGTAGGTAAAAGCATCTATTCTCTCCTTAAAGGACAGAGAGCAGGCCTTGAAGTAGCGCCACCTCATCTCCCAAATTTTCACGAACGCCTCCTCAGCTGGGTTCTTGTTAAGGAACTTAGTTTACGTTCCCGCCTGAGGGTTTGGGTGTCTTGGCTTGGCTTCCAAATAGGCTGGTGCCCAGAATGTAGGGATCCCCAAAACCGTAAGAGTTCTGTCAGTCTACAAAGGACTTAATTATAGGGTTTAAGGCTGAGGTTGGGAGATCCTATCACCACTCTTCAAGCAGGCCAATAAGACGGGGATATCTCACCCAAGCAAGCTTTGTTTGGCTTTTTGGGAAACGGATGCCGCCAAGGATCAGCAATCCAAGTGACCTCAGACAACAGCGAGAGCATGGGCTCTAGAGACACTCACCGAATTCATGAAATTATCTTTAGACTTCAGGGGACAGGGTTCGGGTGGGTTAGAGTAGAGGTTCGGGTCTAAGGCATTCGGGTGTACGTGTTTAGGACTTCGGGTCGAAGAGGGTTTAGTGCGCAGCAGGGCCTGCTTACTGCAACAAACAAGGATCAAACCGATATCTGAATAAATACAGAAGAAACCAAGTTTAGAATACCCTCCTTCTGCAAGCAGTGCCGTCAGGTGGCGCAGAAGACGTTCCTCAGTAGGTCATCTTAGGGGTGTGCTTCGGGTGTTCTTGCGGAGCCCTTCCGCTGCAGAAGCACCAACAACTAAGGGAACATAGATTGGGCCTTTAATTTGCCCTGCGATGCCTGCACTTTCGTGGATTCGCATCCCAGCTTTCTCAACCAAGCAGCCCAACGATGACCCAGACGATGTCATCAGTAGATTCCTGTCCATGCTAAACCCCTAAACCCTAAACTAAAGCTCACCATGGTCGCGACTAGGAGTGGGCGAAGCGTCTGAGTTTCCATGGATTCAAGGTATCGGTTGCCCTTTTCCGTCCCCGGAAAGGAAACGTCGGGCTGGGCCCCTGCGACTCTAAAAAAAGGGGCCTAAATTGCCTAAATAATTACCAATACTATTAGGGTTTAGGGTTATTTTGGGGGTTCCTTACTATAACTATAGTAAAATGGGCCCCAAAGCCCTATTCTAATTATTAAGGCCCCTACATTAATTCATATAGAAGCCCTTCTAGTAGCCCTTTAAAGGAAGCCTATTCTAACTATTAAGGCCCCTATATTGAAGTCATTGCATTTTTTTGATGGCCGTCACTTCTTTCATTAGCTTGCCAAGGTTCTGAACCGATCCTTGGAATACCTCGAATATAGGAGCCTTAATAATTAGAATAGGGTTCCCTTTCTAAGGGCTCCTTTAAAGGGGTCTATAACGGATCTATAATAAGGTTCTATAATAAAGGGGCCTTAAGAATGAGAAGAGGGTTTTGGGGCCCATTGTACCATAGAAATAATAAGGGACCCCCAAAATAGTACAGGTAATTACTAAGGCCCCTATATTACACTCCCCCCTGAATTAAACTTCTGGCTCCTTCTGGTTCCCGAACTTGCGTCCGCTTCTAGAAACCCTAAACCCTAAACCCTCTCCAGCCTCCCGAAACACAAATCTACCTGGAATGGCCAGGCAAACGCAGAGTTGGGCCTGCAACGAATGAACAGCGGAGCACGATGATGCTGATGGTGACATCGCAAAAAACTGACTATTAAGGTTACCAAAAGCCCGACGTTCACGAAGGTCGTGGTCGTCGACAACATCTTGAGGATCATGCAATGGACATTATGTCTGGACAGCAAGGCCACACAAGGCGAAAACGACGAGTCATTGTTGGTATTGGCAAAACCACCAGATGATTGCAGTGTACACAGCTGCCCACCAGCAAGACATCCGTGTGTGCCTGCATGGTTCAAAAAACACAGTAAACATCGCAGAAACACAAATATTCTAACGAACCATAAGAAAGAGTCCTGAAGAGCAAATAAGATGAGGATGATGATGAATGTGATGACGATGAGAACAAGGACAATTGTGGGGGCGAAGCCATTTTACAGCATTGACCTTCCTTGGTGCAGGCACACCTGCAGGTCAATTTCCAGGCCGATGGCGACGACATTCAGTAAGATGGCGATGGCAAAGACCGTCTCGAATGCCTATAGCTTTGACACACAGACGATGGGTTGCATTGTGCCTGTTGCCGGATAACACCTTTACGGTTAGGATCCTACTGTCAGAGCTACATTACTACAGCTTTCACAACGGAGCTCGGGTCCTCCAAGAAGGATTCGGCTGTTAATGTTAAAAGCAATAGAGAAGAAAACAGGATGTTGGAGACAAAGTGTAGGACAAGTAGGCGTGTGGGGCCTGTAGGGGTAGTATGACCAATCTCCGACCGCTACAATGAATCCTCAGCCCGAGTCTGTGGTCGTTTGAGTCTCGGCTGTCAGGGTTGGTGGCTGAATTGGTCGCAGTCTTCGAGCCCCCAAAGCTCTTGTACGAGGCTGAGCCTGCTTGCACTTTTCCTGGGGCGGAAGGTGTCCCAAACATATGAAGCCACGGGGAGCTACTAGGGAGTGCACGCACACTGAAGGACAAGAGGTCACACGTTTAGAGAGTTCTCCCAAGTTGAGGTTCATTTCCACGAAGACGTCCCCGCTACCGGGACCCCGACCTCTTTTATTTACAGCAGACTAACCCACCCCCCGTCCCCTCTGCTCCCCCCCCCGGTACAACGTTAACAGCTCCTGAGGCGAGCACGACACAAGCAACTCTCCACCCCGAAAGGCCAGATGAGTGCGGATGTGTTTTCGCAGTGCTCTGAGGGAAAGCCCAAATACCCTTCTCCGTCTAAACCGCAGCCCAAATCTTACCTAGATCCCAGTCGTGCAGGCAAGACTCATAATGCTCGACCTCAGTTCCAGGAGAAACGGTTTCCACTCCTCCTTACTGGAAATTGGCATCCCAGATCATCCCAGCAAATTCAGGTACATAAGGGTTTGGAATAAATCCAGTTTGGGTTTCAGGCCCATGGCCCATGCACTCTCCCAGCAGCCTCTTGGTGCCAAGATGATCCCCAGAGGCTTCGGGAGCTTCAGGGGGCATTCCACACCTATCAGCTGCCTATGGATAATATAGGGGCCATAATGATTAGAATAGGGATTCGGGGCCCACTATGCTATAAATATGAGAAGAAACCACAACATAGTATAGGTAATTCTTAAGGCCTCTATAGTACCTATACCTATGGATAGAAGCTATCCTGACATGCCTGCATCCATCCGGAATCCCTGCACCACACTGAGCCTCAGGTGCTGAGGACCTGTCAGACAACCAGAAATGCCTGAACTTCGTCACAGCCTGAAACCACGAAAACCTGTCATGCCTGCAGCACTTGGCATAGCGGAGTGGTTGTTCATGAGGGAAAGAGGCACAGCAGCGGCACTCCAAGTCTTGGTGCCACTAGTTGCAGCGGCAGCAGCAGCAGCAAGAGGCACACCATGAGATTCGCCTTCTGTCCCTTTATTCTCTGCCACGAGGACTCCCGGAAAGTCAAATGATCCCCATGCACATTTTCCCGGTTCTCAGTGTCTGGGGCTCTCGCCCAGTAGACCTTCTCCTCCTGCTTTGTGTTAAGCCCTGATCTCGCAAGTGCCTGGGGCGCTGAGAGAGTCAAGCGGCAACGTGCGACATCACAATATTCATCCACAAGTGCTGTGTAACGGCAATGTCAGTGGCCTAGGAATCACCTTTTTGAGTCGTTGCAAGGGGGCTTCGAGCGATCGGCAACAACTGTTCTGCTGCACTGCGCGAGGGCGCCACATGCCAAGGTGGCACAATTGATTTTGACATGAACGCCCAAACCCAATCTCGGTGATGCGCGAAACCTGCGCCCTGCCTCTTTCCATTCGTCCTCATTGACCTGCTTCTCTTCCTCGGTCGTGTTGAGCATAAATGTCATTCAAGATGTGGTAATTAGTGGTGATGATGTGATGTTGATCGTGATGGCGGTGGTGGCCTTGGAGGCGGTGCTGGTGGTGGTGGTGGTGGTGGGGGTGGGGGTNGGAGTGGTGGGTGGCGGGTGGTGGTGGTACTATAGGTGGCTGATGCAAGCGCTAAGCGCAGCCTGGACCTACGCCACTTCAAGACGCTCCCATTGCTTCCGGTCACATGTCGAGTCCAAAAAAACACATGCAGTCACATCTTCTGGTCTCAAGCCAGATAAGCTGTAAACTCCTAAACATCACCTCGGCTTGAAGAGTAGCTTGCACCCGGAGGGAGGGAGAGAGAGAGAGATTCAACTTGCCACCAGACCGCTGTTTTGATGAGGTTGCTCCTGTCAACTCATGAAGGTGAAGCTGGAAGCTCGCACGGCATTCGAAAAGAGCATCTTTGATACGATACTAAAGTTTAGGCGGCAGCATGCGGCAGCAAGTACATTAACAACATTGCTCTACACAAAACGAAGCATGAACGACAAAACGAGTATTGCCACAGTAACAACGGCGGCTGCGAAGCTTGTCTAGCGCAGCACTAGCACTGGGGATTCAAAAGGCTTGCAGTGTACAACAGATACCATAAGGCGCCTACCGTAAGGGCCACTACAAGGTTACCACAAGGGATGCCATGTAAAAATTGCGGAACCGCTGGTCATGCGCACATGCACATGTCCAAGCTGTGATGTCCTGGCTTGGTGCAGTGTCTTCTCCATTGCATCATTCGTCGCATCACCTGCGGAGGCACTGGCGCTTCTCCTCAATCTTGCTGTGGCTAGTCTGCTCCCTCCCTGCCTCCCTACTACCTCTGCCTCTGCGCCGAGGGTGACTGCAAATCCTGGTCTCGAAACTCCAAAACGGAACCCACGAGTCCAAAGCTCTTTTCCATCACCGACAGCTTCGTTTCAGCTTCTTTTTCCCGACCCCCCACAGATCTAACCCCCACCCTGATGGCTGTTTTCTCGATCATGGAGGCTTCATTCCCTACCGATGTATAAGTTGGTTGTGCCTGCCTCTTCCCTGTGCTTTTCGGTGGAAACAAAGCAGGCCCAACCCAAAGCCGAATTCACATCTTCATGTATACTTTCCGCTTCCTTAAATTTCTATCAGATACGGTTAATGACATACTAGAATATGCGATAACATACAATAATATATGTATGTATGTATATATATATATAGATATACATACTACCCAGCATCCCATGGCGAAGCATGCCGGGCGGGCTCTCGTCAGTCTCAGTTGACCTGTTGAAATCTCTTGGTCGCCTCACGGCAACGAGGGTTTCGGCGCTCACACTCGGACAATCCAGGCGAGGCATGTTCGACGTCTGTTGAGTGAGACCGCACTCATTGAGTGTGGACTAGAAAACCATATACAAAAGCTTGCAACGAGGGTTTAGTGCTTAGTGTAGGGGTCTAAATAATTATCAATGCTATAATGGTGGTTCCGTAGTTTCATTATAGTATAATGGGCCCCGAAACCCTATTCAATTTGTTAAGGTCCCTATATTAGAGCTTTAGGGTTTAGGGGGCTCGGGCTAGGGTTTGCCCTGATATTAGGTACCCTAGCCCTCGCCGAATCCCACCCTGCTTTTGGAGTTTTGGGAGCAAAGGCAAGCCCAACCCTAGACCTTCAGGGCTTTAGGTTTAGGGTTTAGGGCTTTACACTCTCGCAACTCGGACTCGGCTGGGCTTTAGGGTTCAAAGCTTCTGGGAATCGACTCTCTGGAAGATGGAGTAGAGGAAATGAAATAAAGGGCCTTGACAATTAGAACAAGCTTACAAGGCTTTATGCGTCTTAGGTGGTCTCTATGAGGTTTTATGGTGGCTTCATATGGCGGCCTCTGATAATACTTGGACTTGGCTGTTGGTGCGTATATCTACTAGAAGCGTATGAGAAATGAATCAAGACACCACGCCCCTGCAATTTCAGCGAAAGAGCTTGACAACAGCTAAAAACCAACAACACTCGACAAGCCGTGAATTGAAACTCTACAATATCTTTACATGTCCAGTATTCTGAGGGAACTGAAGGCTGACTTTTGCGATTTTTTGGGTGGCTAAGTAACCTCCGAAATCCGAAACTTCCTACTCTCCTACAGCCCTACATTCCCAAGGCCTGTTCTTACGCATCGATGCTCTGCCTAGCAAGCCGAAGTGCCGTGGCATCCGCCCCCGAAAATCCCACCAAAGCTAAACGATTCTGAACACATGTTTTCTCAAAGAGCTACATCTCATCTCGAGCTGGACACTCATGTTACAAGGGCACGCTGATGCACAAAGCCTCCAGCGGCAGCAAGCTCGACACATGGGCCCCGCTCCTGTTTCGACAAGGGGTATACCCCAAGCCTCTAAGCCCTAGTCGCCCTAGTCCCCTGAACTCTAAACCTACAGTTTTGAATCCTCAGCCCCAAAGCCCTGCATCCCAAAGCCGGAACGCAGGGTTTAGCAAGGCAGGGGGGGCTCAAGGGCTGAGGCTTTGAGCATCTTACGGAAGTGAAGGTTGAAGGGTAGGGGTTGCTGTTGTTGTAGGTTTAGGGCTTTGGGGACCGGGGTGTCCTAGGAGTCGAAAGTATAGGGTTCGCGGTACCATGTGATGATGCGCATACACAGACACGCAACCTTAATAGACAGTCACGCAAATTTGGCTTGTCCAGCTCACTTTTCCACGAGGTCGCTATATTGTCATTATTGTTACTACTGCAGTTGTTACTATTTTTATTCTATTTACTATGGATATGACTGGCATAATGCCTATTATAATGATTACGAGGTGTCTCGGATAAGCCACGTGCAACCCCGAAAGTCTGAGGCGTCGGCGGCAGATGGAGGGCAGCAGGAACTGATCATTAACCAAGCGCGTGTGAGAGGCGTGGAACTTGATTTCAGGGTCTAGAGCTTAGGGCAATACAGGGGTCTGAGTTTCTTAGTAGACACCTTAGTCTATGTGTTACGGCTCGTACATTACGTACTGGGGATTCGGAAGTTTGGTCCCCCGGGAGCAAAGTATCCCCCTACTCAGGTATAGACCTTGAGTTATATTTGCGGCTTCAGGTTAAACATGCTCTTTGCGGCTTCATGTTAATCATGCTTTCCTGATTTAATGTATAGTATAGTGTTGCTTGAAGATGCTGAGGTCAGCGAGTGGTGAATCTAAGCTTGCGAAACTGGCTTATAAATAGTGAATCCCATGTTCCATGCATGTTGCGCTGAGAACCGAAATGTTGCGGTGTGACGCGGGCAATAGGGATAGGGTTTGGGGGTATAGTCTTATAGTATTCTCTAGTTCTTCTCAGGAGCCCTAAGAATGGCAGCATTAGTAATTCAAGCCCCATACTTGGAGGTTCATGGGTACTTACAAGTAGGGCTATAAGTAAGATAACCAATAGCTATATCCCATACAAAACGACTTCAAACCCACCTTTTGACTACCCAGAAACCTCCAAGTACTGGGGCCTCTGCCCTGGACCCTGAAGTTTTGACTACCTCTTTGCTCCGCAGCTTCACGGTCTGAAGCTTCCGATTCGTTATCGCAGGATACACAAAGCAGGACCCGCTTAAATCATGTTTGGAGCGCTTTATATTATGATCTAAGGCATATGCTGAATTAAATTAAGGGGTAGCATTAGTATTATTGCGCTCTCTCATGCTGATCATGGTATCGTTCATGATAGGGGGGCTACCGTGCTGATGCTCAAGGTCACGCCATGACTGTGTTGGCAGTGTTCAACTCGTTTCCTATTTGTCCACTGCCATCCCAAAGGTGGTCTCGCTTGCCAGATACTTCGAGCAGGATTGGTTGCTAGCTTCCCCGTGCGAGCTTTGCGTATCCAGACCCGGTCCCTAAGTTAAGAACAGGCCGAGTGTTTCGAATCCCGTGTCTCCACATACAAACTTTGCCAAGCAAGCGAGAGCAGGCGGTCGAAAGATGATGAAATGTGTGGGATCAGGGGCGGGGAACGTCTTGCATGGCCCAGGGCTGAGTGCCGCGCATAAAGGCGAAGTGCCTGCATAGATCTCACAGGGCTGCATGGTTGAGATAAACTCGGCTCGGGTCTTGTTGAGAATGCGGACCCTCAGAAGATGTTAAATTGTACTAGGTCCGTGCCGGTGTCCATTGATGCTACAGGGTGCCGGATAACTTCCAACACGACCGGACATACCTAATTGCACACAAATCGCAACTGAGAAAGTCAAAAAGGCACCTCGAACAATGGCATGATAAGCACGGATGCCAAAATGCATGCGATGCTGCTGCTGCTGTCGTTATTTTTGATGGTTTCGGTGGTGGTGCCGGTGCCTTGCTAGCTGGTGGTGAAAGGTGCTGTTGTCGTTGCTGTTGTTCTTGCTCTTGTCTTGTTCCCGCCCTTGCTGTTGCCGTTGCCTAGTGCTGTTGATGGTGCTGGTGCTGCGTGGCGGGTGCCGGTGCTGGGGCCGGTGGCTGTCGGTTGTCAGCTGTCGGCTGCTGCAGTTGCTGCTGTTGTTGGTTGTTGTTGCTGATGTTGCTGTTGTCGTCGTTGTTGGTGTCTTTGTTGCTGCCGTTGTGGCTGTTGTTGCGGCTGCGGCTGCGGCTGCGTCTGCTGCTGCTGCTACTCTGCTACTACTACTACTACTACTGCTGCTGTTGCTGCTGTTACGGCTCTGGGTTGCTGTGGCGGTGTTCCTGCAGGTATATATATATATATATGTGTAAGTATACATACTTACTTGCATACATACATAACTACATACATACATACGTACGTACGTACGTAATTACGTACATACACGCATGCAGCTACACAGCATACGTACCTACATACGTACATACATGCATGCATGCATGCCTACATTCGTACATACCTCACACCACACCACGGCACATCACACCGCACCTCACCGCATCACGTCCACAGACCATCCATACATCCTTGCATGGGTACGTACACACAAAATGAATGTGCGTACACACAATCGTGCACACACAGCAACATTTTCACACACTACGTTCATTGCATTTGCGTCGCATCCAAGACGAAACATTGCATCGCGATTGGGTGTCAAAATTACACTTACATTTACAGTATACTTCTGTACGATGCAATGCAAACATTACGATACATCTACACATGTACATACACATCTAAAGTGCCGTCCAACCACGCCTCATGGCGTAAAGGGCCATAAAGGGACACGCAACTTTAATTCTAGCCGGTATGCCATGTAGAATGAGATAAACTGACAAACTGAGCTTCCCAGCGGTGCGCATAGCCATAGACTCTGCTCGAAGCATGCTTTCGACCTCAGCGAGTATGATTGCAGTCTCTCTGTGTTTTTGCGGTCTTGGCTTTCGGTCCACGCGAAGCCGTCTGCTCACGACTTCCCGGAGCTTGCCTTAAGGCCAAGAGCCCTCAAATACCAAGGATGTGGCAAAGAAGGATGCTGGAGCTGCAGCGTCTCGAGGAATCCAGGCTCCACTATATGAACCCTTTTCTAGGTTCCCCAGTAGGCCCTTAATAATAAGGGCACCCTTTTTCTTACTATTCGGTTTTAATAAGGGAACCCCAAAAGAAAAAGGGTAAAAGGGTACTACTGGGGCACCTAGTTTTACACCTGGGCTATGACTACAGCCGCGTGGCACGAGTCCACAGCGCAGTCGGCGCTCCACGAAACCCTAAACCCCAAACCCCTATATCAATCTGTGTCTTATAAAACATATATATATATATATGAATAAATATACATAAATATATATATATATATACATATACAAGTCACATCTTATACTAAAGTGACGGAACAAAATGCAACCCTGACAGCCCCTCGAGCACCGAACCGCCTCAGCGCCGACGGCATCGGCGCCGCGGACGAGGTCCAGCGAGTCGCCTTGCAGGGTGGAGCCCACTATGTTCTTTTTTCTACTATGTATATTGAAGGTTTAAGTTTACCTTTGTAGGGGGTTTAGGGTGCAAGGGGTTTAGGGTTTATAGGGGGTTTTGGGTGTAGGGGGTTTAGGGTTTATAGGGTTTAGGTAGCAAGAGAATCCGCCACGTGTGGCTGTGCCCTTCCCTTCACGCTAGGGCTGCCGGGTAATTCTTGCACCCAGCTGTATAGGGCATAGGGTGCCTGGCTACACTGCAAGCCACGATCATTCACAATTTGACGACTTCGCATCTATGTGTATACATGCGTACATGGGTGTATACATTCAATTCTATCCTATTCTGTCCTTCTCTAGTCCTTTGCTACAATGTTGTACTGCATTATACTACTCAAGAATAATCGAATATTGTCAGATAGATACAAGATAGTATGCACACATAACCCGATGAGTACCCGTGTGGCACTAGGAAGACTACCACATGGAGTTCACTCTACCACTCAAGACTGGGTTCTTGTTAAGGGATTTATTTTAACCCATATTAGGGATCCCTAGTGAATAATGTGGCTTCCTTATTATGGTAACTTAACAATCAATCCTTGACAAGAGCCCAGAATAACGTTAGCCCATCCAAACTCTTAGGTCGATATACGGATGTGGGACTGGAGCTTCACCGAGTTCAGCTCTGGATTTGGGATCTCAGGCTGACATGAAATCTATTCTAAACCCTAAACCGTAAAACCTCTAAACCCTAAATCCTTAAAGACCCCTTTTGAGGGTCCCTTTTAAAGGGAACCCTACTCGAATTCTTAAGGCCCCCTTTTGAGGGTCCCTTTTAAAGGGAACCCTACTCTAATTCTTAAGGCCCCTTGAGCCCGGAGTCTGCCTGGCCGAGCGAGCGCCGCAGCCTCTCGGCTGCGAACTGCGCCCTTCGGAGTTCATTGAAGTTGTTTAGGGTTTAGGTTTCTGAGTTTAGGGTTAAGGGTTTTAGGGCTTTAGGGGTTTAGGGGTTCGGGCATTTGGCGATAGGGGTCCGGAAGTTCCGGGTTTCGTATGGGGGTGTTAGGCTCGACTGGGGCCTTGGGCACATTATAGAAGGCGATAATATTTGCCAGTATTCCGATCTGCATTTGTCTAGATGACCACTTAGGGGCTTAAGGTTCAGGTTTCAGGCAGCTCACCGTGGAGGAGATGTAGGAATTAAGGCGAGGCTAGCGGGTTTGGGAATGGAGGTGCAGGTGTGCACTACATTGATGGTGAGGGAACATTGCGCTTAACTCCAGGCGTGTTCTTGTATGGCAAGATGGCCAGTCTCATAGAAGTGTGAAGTTGCATACTGTGTTCTAAACATATTGCTCTGTGTGCTCGATTCTGGACAATATCATGAGAGCCGAGCTTGCTGCAGAAGCAGATGCCGCTACCCTTGCAACTCTTGTCGCTAGTGACGGTGGTGGTAGTCATTGCTGTAGTTACGGGTGCTGTTGCTAGTGCTGCGGTGATTGTGCATACTCAGAACATTCTTACTGCCACTGCTGACACTCCTTTGTCATGGTTGCTGTATGCCTCACCGCGGGTACTCTCACCATGACTTCTATGCTCTGATCTTGTCGCTGCCGCCACCGTCGCCGTTAGCGTGGTCGCCGTGTTGGCTCAAGCAGCGTGACCAACCATGTTCGATTCTTGCACTAAATACGTAGTACAGCACTGTTACAGCCGTGCTATCATGAAACCACTCATAAGTGCCCTAATCATTGCACTTCCTGCCTCCACTTCGGCCCAGGATGCACGGAGCTGTCGCTCTAAAGCATCACACTGACGCAGGGCCTAAGTTGAAACCCCAAACTCAAACCCAAAAGATAGAAGCCTTCGAGCTTCAACTTTGCAGTTGGCAGGTTTCTGACGGCTTCTAGCAATTGAGAATGACAAAATATGGATCGTGGTAGTTGGCAGTTCTAATGGCGGACTAAGAGTAGGAGAATTGGTATTGGTAGTGGCAGTGGTAGCCGCTCTTCTAGTAGTATCACTGGCAGTAGTAATAGCAGCTTCAGTAGCCGGAGGAGAGTAGTAGCAGTAGTAGTCGTAGTAGTAGGTGTAGTAGTAGGAGGAGGAGAGTAGCAGCAGCAGCAGCAGTAGATGACACATAGTAGCAGGAGTAGGAGTAGGAGGTATGTAGGTCGGTCATTAGGTAGGTCGTAATCGTCATGCTGACAGGTAGGTCAGTAGGTAGCTCGTAATGATCATGCTGACTTGAGGGGTCAGCAACAGGTGGGATTTTTCGCAAAACCCTACGTCGCGTGCATTATGTAAAGGAAGCTGCGTTCTCTCGGAGTTGGGAGGATGACCAAGCAACCTTAACCCAAAGGCCGAGAGACTACCATATGACTAAAGGCCACGACAGCGATTCCTGAATCTGGGATCGCAAACCATGAAACTGAAAGATGCACGCAAGGCTGCAATGCAAGACGCCAGCTGTGGCCATAGAGGCGCATGTCTAGGTATTCTCGAAGGACCTATCTGCCCCCCAAACACAGAGACTCTGAACTCTGAACGAGAACAACACAATTCCAAACATGAAAAGCTCGGCTTACGCCTGAAACAACTGGCTTTTGCCGCCGACGAAGGCAAAGAGCTGCCATCCATACCGTACATACTCCAACGAAGCACTGCATCTACTACACAGCCATAGAACTCAACCCGAAACCGGCTTGTCTGCATGTCGTGGCTTTTCGCGGTGGCTCATACTAAATGTTCAAGTTGTCAAACTTCCCTAAGCGCTTGTAGCGCTCAAACTCCTCCATCTCCTTCTGGACCCATTCGTCCTGCTCAGGGCAGCATGGCAAACACCACCACAAGTAGCTCAATCCATCCAGGCTGCGGTGACACTCGTAAGCATTGCTGTAGGCTCAGAGTCATGAAGAATGATCATTCGGCGGGCTGGCCAGATTACCCCAGAAGCGAGAAGCCCACAAAACATTTCAGAAACCCACTCCGCAGAGTTGTCGTATTCACGAAAGCATATTATTCCCATGATTCGGACCTTCGAGCTCATGAAGATTGGCAGGTGGGTGCCGTTGACACTCAAAGGCACAGCTCTGCACGAGCGAAGGTGATCCGAAACCTGTACAAACTCCGGAATCCCAAAGTGCCTGCAACAGACCATATCTGTTTGGGCAGATAATACCCGGATTTACAGGTCGACGTCCTCAAGCTTGTCCTATACTGAGCCCACCAGTCCTTCAACCCCAAACCCGAAGTGCAACGTTTCCAGCTTGGGATTTGAAGGGCCATTTACCAGGACGGTCTGTCACAAGGACCCGCCAAAGTAACTGCGCCGAAGCAACCTGACCTTCCGCACTCTCTGTGCGATGTCTGCCGACATTCATTGTCAAAAAGGGTCCGTATGTTGCAATATTACAAGGTGATCAATTACAAGGTGATCATAGTAGTGCTGACGATTCAGCCTGTACTACATTAAATTGATGAAGCCGCTCCGCCAGCATCTCACAGCTTCAACTTCCAGGTTTGATGGGCGACGTGCCTTCGACAAAGTAGTCGCTAGCAAGGGATATAAATCATAGGGTGATATGGTTAAGGTATGTTGGTAGCAAGGGATATAACTCATAAGTGATATTATTAAGGTACATGATATATGGGATCCGTTCACGATTGAACCGGTCTCCTGTAGAGTCGACTGGGCTTTCGAAGACAAGACCCACGCTTGTCAGCGTGTTCACTGTCGGCTGGCATACTATATAGGGGCCTTAATGCTTACCGAAACTATTTTTGGGTTCCTGATTCTAATGATCGTATAATGGGCCCCAAAACCCTATTCCATTTGTATTGAAAACAACTCGAACGTTTTGGGTGACGCTAGTCTCTGGAGCCCCGAACCCTAAGCTCAAAGACACGAAACCTTAAGTTGGGTCCTAAAAATTCCCTAAACTGCAAACTCAAAACCTCAAAACCAGGAAACCCGCTTCCGCCTGCATCTTCTTCTCGTAGTCCTTCTCCAGGGCTCGCAGACGCCGAATACGCCGCTGGGCCTCATCGGGGGGCCCAAACTCTGTAACTCCTTCAACGCTTAGGGCTTAAACTTGTCCAATACCCTTTTTCTATCTACATACACTCGTCCACGTAACTAGATTTGGAAATTTGGGGTTCGGGTTGTTTTGCATTAGCAGCAGTTTGAGGCTTACCTTGGTTTATGTTCACGGCTTAAGGTTTGGGCTAGTAGAGGGACTAGTGTTTCACTCCTGTGGAGGCTTCTAAGCATGTCAAAGGATGTCAAAGGCTTCATGTGCTTTGCCCTGAATCCTCCCCAATGCTATGCTTCTCGCCAAGGAACAAAGGCAGGAGAAAGCGGTCTGGGCGCATAAGAGACTCGGAATAGAATAGTATCTCCCAGTGCCTGAACTACGAATGAGAGTCCGAAGACAGCCCAGGACAGTGGAAAAAGAGTAAGTTCAAATCCGTACGTAGCAGAGTCTTCCATCATCTTTCAAACTCTCACCCTACTTTGTTGCGTCTGAGCTCTTCCTAAACCCCAAACCATCTCCCCACGCCCTAAACCTCAAGACCTCCGCGGCCTCTTGATTCGCCCAGGCGGAGCGATCTTGAAAGTCCCACTCTTGGCTTCGAGTCTCTCCTGAGGAAACGGTGCAGCGGCCGCGAGCTTCTCGGGCGTTTGGGGTCTAGTGTCTGTTTGTCTCTGCGTGTCTGCGTGTGTGTTTTGTTGTCGGTTCTTGTCATCCCTGTTGCAGTCAGAATGCCAATTCGGCAGGGCCCGGATCTAGTGGATTCACCTTTTGACAGAATTCCGAGAAAGCCCCACCAAACCAAACAACAGTCATGGACCATCGGGCCTGACGTGTCGCCTATGCACTTCCAGGATGTAGCGTGTGTTGAGGATTCAGCACACTTAAGTCATGCTTTCGCATGGAAGTCTAAATAGATCCTAGGCGCTACGATACACTGCGCTCAGGAGATCCAGTACGGTAGATGCTATTTGCAAGAATTGCGGTCTCCCTTTCTTTCCGTGTTTATGAGCTTTGGGTTTAGGGCTTTAGGGTTTAGGGGTTGGGGTTTAGGGCAAGAACCGCCACGGTGTAGGCAAGGCTCGGTGCACGAAGCGCAGAAGCTGTGCCGGAAGCTCCTCGAAGGAAAACCAGGAGCCCAGCTTAAGCCATGCCAAACCAGGAGAGTACCCTAAACCCCTAAACCCTGAACCCTAAACCCCTAACCACATGACGGGTACTTGTACAGTTCAACTTGAATGAATGTGCTTGAGAGCGCCAACCTGCGGCTCCCCACACAACCCCGAATCCACAGTTTGTCGGGTCAAACAAAATCCAAGTGGGATCTTGTAAGCTCTGGGGCCCAGCTGCAAGTCCTCAAATATACTCAAACTGACCCAATCCCTATAGCCCTGAAATGCTACAATCCTCGAACCCGCAACTACGTCATAGCACAAAAACCCTGAATTTCATGGAACCGCTTAGCCTTTCATGAACCCTTCAAGGAACCTTAATGGGAAACCGTGAGAGCATCCCAATTTCAAAGACCTAATGTAGGGGCCTTAACAATTAGAATAGGGTTTAGGGGCCGATACTATAATTATAAAAGGAGCCCCCCCAAATAGTATAGGTAACTATTAAGGCCCCTATATTACATGGGACCCCATCTAGTGTCTGCCCCGCTCCTCAGGTCGACCCAGCTTGGTGGCCAGGCGCCTTACAGGCTGTCCGGCTTGGACACTTTTCGGTTCCCTTACACGCGTTTCTATCACGATCTTATAGGTTTCCTATAAGAGCTGCTTTTCAAGGTTTCGAGCTGATTCTTTATAGATTCTCCTCTTGCAGCCGAGAGGGCCTACCGGGTTTCACCCTCCAATTCTTCATAGGGTACAAAGGTTCTATAAGGGTCCTTCATAGGCAAACAGCGAACGTCCTGCGATGCTTGCCCACTGAGGCTTGGACTCGTGTTAGGGGTTTTAAGAAATCGGGGGTCTAGAGTGTTCAGTTTAATTACGGGCCAGGGTCTCGTGAAACCAGCAGCCGTAGGCAGACAATCGGTCCTTCAAGCGGACACCACTGCTAACACAAACCATCGCATACCGATGCCTACTTCGGCAGGAAGGACGACGCAGTCGGGGTATACACGTGATGTCCTTGAAAGATCTGTAGGAAACGTGGTATGCTAAAACAGTGAATTACTGCATTTGGAGATGGTGTTTACAATCTATGCCCCTATCTGCCTACCCAATTGCACACGAACCAACAACCACCGGAGTAGTCTGTGTGTCATGTTCTGCTCCTTGATGGGTTTCATACATGAAACCCTAAGCCCTAAACCCGGGCAGCCTGTATGCAACTTGGCTTGTGGGGTTGAGCTGTAAGACAGGCCTTCCCAAAAACTTTCATTTAACGCTCTAGGAAATTGATATACTTTGCAAGCAGCCTTATCTTAACCCACTTAAGTTTAGTATAATGGTAGGATCAGGATACCTGTCTTGGGCGAAGGCTTATTCTTCTAGCTCATATTATTGGTAACAGGTATCCTACCCGGTGGGAAGCCTTTTTTGGGGACTGCACGTGTTGGAACCCTGAACCCCAGAAAGTATGGGCTGTCTGCGCCTGGGCCGACGATGCTTCTCCGGAGCTGCAGCGACGAAGTAAAAGCTGGAGGCCTTTTCCTTGTCCTCTCGGCTAGGAGTTTTAAGGTTTAGGGCTTAGTATTCTTAGGGTCTTGAATATGGGGTTTAGGATTTCGGACTTTTAAGGGTGCATTTGATTTGGTCCTGTTGCTACAGGAAAACTGTCTGGGATTTCAGAGCCGTGTGGCGTGGGCATTTGGGGTGGTCGGGGGGTTCGAATGCAGGAAATGCTGGCAAGGCATTTCATAGTTAGTTCTCCTATAGTTACAAGTCCTATAGGACTCAAACCAGGGTCTGGCCAGAGCTAGCAAGCAGCTGCCGCAAGTCCGGGCCATTGCTATCGCGACAATAATAGCGTTAATAGTTCCCACAAATGCTGCGTAGAAGCTGTACGTGGTCCTCGTGGCCGCGGCGGCAGAGCATGTTCAACAAGTGTCCAGCTCTTTCAATACTTAGGCCACTCGTAATGCCTGGTCTCTCTTCCACAATAACCGGACCCACACAAGTTCAAAGTTTATCAGATAGACCAAATACATAAGGGCGAAACAATCAAAGTTCTCCCTTGGCTATCTAAGTGTTGGGATACCCGAAGGCGAGAACCTCCTGCCCCAAGACTCTGAACCCCCTAAAGACCCAGTCGGTCTCGAATGGAAATGCTAGCAAAAGAATGGGGCAGTTTCGGAATGTAGGAATCCCATAAGTACACCATGAATAAAATGTGGGATCCATGCTATTAGAATAAACACTCCGAACATAGAACATTGGCCACAATGCAAGCTCCGCATAAACAATACGCAGGATTGCGATGAAACGAACTCCCACATTTCAAGAACCCATGTCTAAAGCCCTAATAACAACCCAAATTTGCACACATTACAAAGCCTCCATTAGTCTGTAGAACCCTTTATGAACTACAGGCGGCCCAGTAGGTGCTTAGCTTTATTTTTAAGCCATAAACAACCATAGTAGTCCCACAAAGCCCCTTTTTCGCACCTTGAGGCCGAACTCCGGAAGGACGTAGTTGTTGGCCGTGTCCATTCGGGCCACCTCTCTCTCGTCATCTCTCGCTTTACGGCGTCTTCTGACTTGTTACATTGTTTGCTCGGCTGTAGACTGTAGACAGGGCCCTGACCCTGTAAAAGCCCTGAAGACTGAATCCAGCACTTGCTCCGATCTCTCCTCCCATAGGCTCCATAGTAGTTCCTTTTTGGGATTACCTTTTAGGATTCTAAATATGAACCCCAAAAGGGAACTACCATCATCTACCATCAAGCCTATGGGCGAAGCCATCTCCTAGCCTTTCGGACTGGCCGCTGCATTCATACCTCTACACACTGCGGCCCTTCACCCGGCCACAACGGAAGGGCAAGCTTCGAGCAACACAACCTTCTGAAATGTGGGGTTCCGGATTCCCAGAGAGCCCAATACCCCTTAACTAAGGAATATCCCCTTATTATTTAAGGTATATTCCTTAATTAAAGGGTATTGGGCTCTCTGGGCTGAAGGTTTAGGCGTCGTAAAACAAAAAACTACACCCCAGATTCTGTTACACCTTTTGAACCAGGAGCTAGGACACGTGCTTGGAAGCCAGGCCTACAAAGAACATGAGCTCGCCAACGAACAACATTCATGACCCTACATTGCGATCCCTTGACACTGAACCCTAAACCCTCGTGCATCATAAGCCCTAAACGCAAGCTCCTCACCAACTCGACACCTCACAAGCTTCAAGGGGGCTACTTCCACCCCTACTACTACTACTACTACTACTACTACTACTACGACGACTGCTACTACTACTACTACTACTACTACTACTACTACTACTACTGCTACTGCTACTGCTACTGCTACTGCTACTACTTACTACTACTGCTGCTACTACTACTACTACTACCACTACGGTTTAGGGGTTTAGGCTACTATTACTACTACTACTACTACTACTACTACTACTACTACTACTACTGCTACCCGGCCTTCAGGGTGCTAAGGTTCCCCAAGGCTTCCGCCACGAGCTCCAGGACCTGGGTCGAGGCCCTCAACAAACACTTGGACAATCTCTAGGCGACTTTGGCTTAGGGTTTAGGGTTGGTTTTTTGAGCTCGTTTTCCGTTGTAGCCCGAAGGTCTAGGGTTTAGTTTAGGGTTCAGGGCTTAGGGGTTTAGGGTTCAGGGGTTTAGTTTTTGTTTTTTTTTTAAAGTGCAATAGCCCCCTTTCTCCGAAAGCTTGCTCAGTTCGAGCTTGCACTGTTGGCTCGCTCAAAATCCAAATCCCTGCCAGAGAGTGACAGCACTAGCAGGTAGAGTGGTTTGAGCAGTCGGTGGCCCTTAGTGGAGACCTCCTCAAAAGCAAGGAGAGGCAGACTCAGGCACTACACTTAAAGCACCTCTCAGTGCTCAGTTCAGGCTGCACTATCACGGCTTCGGCTGCGGTCACGGTCCACACGATGATGTGCTCCTGCACGTGAGCGAAGGTGGACTCCTGGATCTCCTCTCCTTCTCCGCTGATGTCCCCGATGAGTGTGGCGACGTCGTAGAGAAAGACGAGCAGGTAGTCGTCGTCTACGATGTCGCCGACAAGGTGCTGGGGCCACCGGATCTGGCGCCAAGGCGCCTTGCTGTCTGTCCACCCAAGAAGCAGAAGCAGCCTGTGTCACCCCGAAGCGAGCCAAGCCTGTCTGGCGACAATCTCGACGCCTGTTCGCCCTACCCATGAGTCGACGTTCCAGGAAGGGTCGTTCTGGAGGGGCGGTAGC
>BGNK01003945.1:31548-62991 GCA_003297005.1 Symbiodinium sp. clade A Y106
AGATGCAAGACCAGTGCAGTACGTCACCCCGTGCAACTCAGACATGCCAAGTCTTCACCACGCACAGAGAAAGAGAAAACTTAGTTGGTCACCGCAGCTTGTCTTCCATGACACCATTTAGGATCCCATCTAGCAAGATAGTCCTCCCGCATCGCAGACCATTTGACACGATCCGACGCAAGCTGGTGCCATTTGCTGCCATGTGCGTCTGCGAGCTGGCGTTCGGTGTTGCTAATGTACACCCGTCCTTTGTGACGGAGACTGATGGACCTACTCATCTCTTGTTGTGCTCTCCACCATTGAGTGGGTCTCCAGAGCAACGCCCTCATGGGTAAACAGGGGAAGGGTTGGAGATGTGCTCCCACCTGTTCAATGCGACGTGCCCAATGGCCATGGAGAGTGTGTTGAAGTGTCAGGATGGTTGTTGACCAACGGTTCACTCCATGGTAAGCAAGCCAACTGCGACACTGCCGCATAGTCCGACTGTTCCACGTAACCCAAGATTCATCTCTAACACGCCTCAAACCAAAGCTGTTCCTCATCACATGAAGTTGGAGCGTGTTGGCCTGCTTCAAATCTTCCTGACTCCAGTGAAGCGCCCCTGCTGTCCATTGAAACTGTGAGGCAACCAATATGCCAATCATCTGGGACTTCTTTTGCCAAGACGCTTTCCCCTTCAGCAGTTCTCGATGTTGAGCTGCCGCACTTCTGGTGCGTCCGAGTAGTTCTCGCGCTTGTTGCGAGGCACCACCGTCCAGGGAGAAACCGAGGCCGAGGACTTTAAGGGAATCACCCTGAGGAGCAATTTCCAGAACATCACCTCCAACTTGAACCCGACGTGGACCCTTGTAAGCGTTGCTAGCAACAACTTTGGTTTTATCTGTAGCCAAGTTGAGTCCCGCACGCTTGAGATAGCGTTGAAGAACTTTGATTCTCTTCCCAAGTCGACCCAGTTCACTTTCGAGGAGGAAGATGTCGTCCTGGTAGAAGATGAGGCTCACATCTAACTCAGCCACCGCCTCGCCAAAAACAACCCAGCCTTTGAAGTCTGTGAGGTCCGTGAGGAGGGCGTCCATAACAAGGCCGAAGAGCTCGGCACTCTCCGGTGCGCCTTGTTTGATCCCCACATTGGGGGAAACTTCGATAGAATCACCCCCAGGGACATGGCCGATCATCCTGAAGGTATAGAGTTGTGCCAACAGATAACGAAGTTCAAACTTGAGCTCACCCCTTCCAAGACGATCTTTGAGGAACTCAACAACGTTCTGCCTATCCAAGCGGTCAAAAGCACCAGCGATGTCCAGTTTGCAGAGCAGGACAGGAAGTCGCCATTCATGAACCACATCACGTACTCTGCTCAAGGTGCCGATGACGTCGGCTGCTTGTCTCCCCTTGCCACAACCACTGATTTTAGATCCTTTTCTCAGAGCAGGCATCGTTCGACTGCAGACCATCTTGTTCACCATCTTGTGAAAGGCTGATGAAACACAAATCGGACGAAGGTCTTTCGGCTTCATCGGCGTGTCGATCTTGGCGAGGAGGGCTAGGAAACTGTCACCCCAAGTCAACGGCATCTGCAGGCTCTCAACGATGTGGTTAACCAGAGAAAGAAGCTGGGGACCAAGAGAATCGTGGCTAGCAATCTCCCTCAACAGACCAACACTCACCCCATCGGGCCCCACCGCACTGCCGGCTTTCATCTCAGGGAGAACCGAGCGCATGTCCAGCATGTTGAAGGGTTCAAAGACCTCATCAAGGCCGACGGAGTCAATCTGTGCACGAAGCAGATCATCCCAGTCATGGAGTGCTTCATTGGTGAGCTTGTCCTGAAGATGGTCTTTCACCTCCTTGGTGAGTTCCGCAGAGCTACGACTGGCGAGCATTTTCCCCCACCAACCACGTTTCCTGGAGGTCTCCCGCTGTCTAGTCCTGTACTGAAACCAATCCCCATTGAGAATGGCAGAGAGTCTACTCTCACTCCAGCGTTTTCTTGCGTCCTTTCTGGCTGGGTGGGCGATTTTCCAGAGCTTCTTGTCGTTGGAGCTCCTAGCCCTGGCAAACGCCTCTTTGACCTCACCCGGGTCAACGTAGGCCAGGGAAGGCCTGGGAGCAGTGTGAGCGCAAGCGAGCTTCTCGACATCCTCGGCTTCGACGATCACTGTGTCAGACAGAGGGCTGACCACCCAACGGGGCCGTGAGTCATTCCCCCACCGGCGTCCAAGTTTCACCGAGACAGTGATATCACACCACAAGGGGGCATGGTCCGACCCAATGGAGTGCCTGCGCTCAGGCTCAACTGTCACTCTGGTGGCGGAGAGGGCACGAGACCATATCATGTCGATCTGTCTGCCACCTCTGCTCTCATCCCTTGGGAAGTGTGTCGGTTGAGAGAGTTGATGCGACCGTGGAACCACTGGCAACATACCCAGGCTCAAGGCAACATCTGAGAGAACATTGAGGTTGGTGGAACAGTTGTCAAGCGGGACACGTCCCAGTTCTTCCGCTTCCTCAGGGCCGGCATTCCAACATGGTACCTCATTCACATCGAATCCACAGATCAGCGGGTATTGACGCCAGCAAGAAGGGCAGGATTTCAAGTACTCAAGGACTGTCTCCTGGTACCGGGCATTGGTGACCCCAGTCATGGCATGGAGGACCCCTAGGACAATTCGACCAAGGCCCCTCACCCGGGCCAGCACCCAAATCCCCCTTCGAGTTGCAACCCGCTTGATGACACAGTCGAACTTGTCGATCGCAATGCCAACCCCAACTCCTCTCCACAAGGTAGGGCTTCTAAACTGGATCCAATGAAAGTGCTCACTGTCATCACATAGCCATCCCTCGTCACGTCGAGCAATCTCCTGTACAAAAATAAGATCAGCGTCCAAGGCAGCCATGTCAAGCAATTTTAGCTCCTGTCCACCAAGGTTCCACTGCATCGCCCTCCCCCATCTATGTATTTCACACTGACACGGGAGCGCAACAGCCTTTGATCCACATCGTCCCTCATTGCAAGGCAAGTCAGTCCCACATGGATCACCCCATTCTCGTGTAAGCGGAGAGTGAGGTGTGAAACTGGGCCCATCGTCCCTTCAAAGCTCCAGCTCAAAGGCGGTTTTCGCCGCCTCTGCCGTGCAGCCAGCCACCAGGCCGACCGCATCCAGATCCACCCAACCTCCCGACATGACGATGGTCTCGGCTCCTCGGGGAACGCGATGAGTGGCAGAGGCCAGCTTATGAATGCCGCACCAAATCGTTCCAGCATTCCAGTCCATGTCATACGCAGTGGGAAGGGTATGGTCAATGTTCAGGACACCTCCCCCTTCATCTTTGCTGCCACTAGCCAGAGCCATAGTCACCCTCCGTGCCATGCTGATGTGCGCTGTGCGAATCCTCGCAGACTTGGTCTTCATGAAAGCAGCCCACATGGTCTTCGCTTCACCAGCATCTCTCGTGCTGTCCAGGACAAGCTTGAGCTCAGCCAATTTCTTGACCACTTTCCACATCCTCTCCTTCACCTCCGCAATGCCATTCTCTGTCTCGCGCTGCTTGAACTTGAGCATCCCCACGCTCCGACGGGGTCCATACACCGCAAGCTTCTCCTGATCAATGTACGGGCGAATGTCCTCCCGCTGCAGAACCGGGCCTGACTCAAGCTCAATGATCGCCTTACGAGTGTCCTGCATCCAACCACCCACAATCAAGGTCTTCTGGTCCTCCTCAGAGAGACTCTCCCCCTCGGCACGAGAGGGAACAAAGGCAGACACCCCGTCTTGTTGAACGCGATCTCCTTGATAGCCATGGCCAGCCACCCCACTCGACTGACCAGGTTGCTTGCTCCCATGTTTTCTGAGGTACTCAGCCCAGGGATCGCGAGTATGAGGTGCATCACCCTTCATGTCCAACCCCATCACTGGCCTTGCTCGTACTTCTTCAAGTTGTACTTTGAGGTTCTTTACATCATCCGCCAAGGCATCAACCTTCGTCCCACTGATCTCTTGCTTCTTCTTCAAGTCGAGCACTTCCCTCTCATTGATACGAGTGCGGCCTGCCAGCGATGCAAGTTCTCCCGTCTGGTTTCTCTGGGCAAGCTCTACTTTGTCCAGTCGTGATGTCATCGAGTGCCATGCTTCCTTCATGTCAGAAACATGTAGGCGAAGAAGCTCACGAAGCTCAGAACCCGTGACCGGCCGCTCCTCGTCACTCCGCTCCCTCTTAGTAGGGCTTTCAGTCTCTTCCCCTTCATTCATAAGATCAGGACCAGGGCCTTCACGGGGAGGGGCTCTGTCCCGCTTCCTCTTTTCAAGCTTGTGGCTCGACACGGCCTGTGCACTCGTCTCAAGCTTACAAAGGGCATCCACCTCCATGTCAGAGTCGTCATCCGCCAGCTCCGTGGGGGACCCCACAGGAATCGGAACATCCGCACCATCTCGCTGAGGAACCGACACTGCATTTGCCGTCATGCCTGAAAACATGGCGTTGACCAAAGACGTAGAAGTCGAGGAACAACTGGCCAAGGATCACCCCAGCAGGCAGGTCGATAAAACTTCCAGGTCGTAGAAGAGGAGGAGGAACTGGCCGCCACACTCTCGCCCAGGTTCAACAATACAAGGAAGGCGAAGAAGAGAAAATCACCCCACCAAGTTCGGAAGAGATAGAGGAGGACGAGGGTCAAGCCGCCACCCGCCCAGATCCAGCCGGAGGAAGAAGAGCAAGGAGGAAAAGATCACCCCACTGACAGCCGAGCACCAGTCCAGAGAGAGAGAAGCAGCAGGACAAAAGCAGATGAAGAGCCAGCGTCACCCCACAGACCTCTCAACCTTCCCAACAGTGGACAGCCGTGGATGTAGAAGAGCAGGAAGAACTGGCCGCCCCACTCCCAGGACAACAACCAGAAGGAGCTCAAGATCGAAGAAGGAGTCCAGCCGTGAGCTCGGTTCACAGGCACGGAATGCAGGAGGGGACAGGCACAAGGGACAAGCACTAAGGGTCTCGGGCCAAACGCTTGAGCCGTAGCCAAGGGGTTTAGTTTAGGGTTTGGGGTTTAGGGGTTTAGGGTTCAGGGGTTTAGGGTTTAGCGGCTTAGGGTTTCAGGGTTCCGGCTATCACAACTCGGACAAGCCAGGCGAGGATCCATAGGTGCGGGTCGGCGTGAAACTAGAAAGAAGATCTACTGTGTGTTTGCAACAAAGCCTCGCAGTGACAAGCCCCAAAACACAGATAAGTAAACATAAGCAGGGGTTTGGGTTTCAGGGGTCTCGACTCGCACACTCGCTGGACGCAGGCACAGGGTTTAGGGGAATAGGGTTTAAGGATTTAGAGGTTTGGGGTTTACCTGGACCTAAAGAACCGATTTTTGAGGGCTCCTCATGATGATTTGCTTATCGAAGGGTAGGTTATTCAGGGTCCAGGTAGAGTTTAGCGATCTCAAACGTGGATTCGGGTCTTCGGGCTTCAGGGGTTTGCGATTTTTAAGGTTTAGGGTTGCAGTACTGTGGGATTTCAGGTTTGAGGGTTGACAAAGGTTTGTAGGGGTGAGGTGTATCTAGGACTCTGTGTAGGAACGTGGTGGATCACCAGGCACCTGCACCACAGTCCTACGAAAACCTAGGTAAAACTGTAAGCCTGAATTAAGCCCGGACTGATCACTCCCCCAAAGGCTCCTAGGTACTGTTATGGGGGATACTTCCCCAAATCATCATAGTAGCTCCTAATAAGGAAACCCTACATTCTACTATGGAGGTACTTTGGACCCTTTGGGTCCAGCCAAGTCGCCATCAAGTGCGTCCGGTGCTGCGGTCGATAAGGCGAGTAGAGCTCCAGGAGAACGTCCTTTTCCGTTCGGTAGACGGACTCTCGGAAGGTCTTCCACACCACCTGAAGGAACTCAGCTCAAGAGAAAAATTCCTTACTTGCCCTGGAACGAAATATGCCGAATCATGCAATAGGTGATGTGCTTCTTTGTCTCTTTGATACCGGCTTCATGTATAAATAATAAATAATGACAAAAAAATACAAACATATATATATATATGTAAATAAAAACATATATAGATAATCAGCCACAGCCAGCTTCGGGCCACTCCGTGGCTCAAGTGGCGACTTCCAGCTAGGCGCCAGCTGTGACATGCTCACGCAGAAGGCTGAATAACAGCCTATATCAATCACCCATAAGTCTCAACATATACTTCGGGCTCCAGAGCACTCCTAATTTCAACATCGCCCAATCAAGCACACACTGAAATCCCAAAACCACCAACAAAAAAATCAAAAACAAAAAAAGCAAAGACGCCACGGAGGGCCTCGTGAACAGATCCAGGCCCGGGCCAGCGATACGTCGGAGGCAGCTCTGCAGACTCGTGAGAAGCTTCCAAAGTGCCCTGGATGTCTGAGTTATGACTAGTATAGACTCTAATGGTACTCCAGTTTAATGGTACTGCAAAGGTATGATAAGGCTGCTGTACACTATATAAGGGTACAATGGTAAGTGTACTGCAGGTTTGGCTTGTCCTACGCGGGTTACGGCTTTGGCGGTGGCTGTGGCTCTGCGGGTGTGGAACACAAAGAGTTTACGGGGTGTGGAGCTCAAAGGTCTCGAACATGAGCTCCTTTCAGGGATCTATAGGGGTCCCTTTGAGGGTTCCTTTAAGGCTTCCTTGAATAGCTCCTTTAAGGGATCTATGAATGTCGAAGTTGTGCCTGGGCTGCATATGCTCGACATGCGATATACATTTATTAACATGCCTTGAAGTCTTCACCGGGGACCCTACGAGAAAAGAGCCGGAGTTCAAACGGGTCAGCACAAGTAAAGTCCACCACGCCACAGTGCTGTCACGTCTGCCAAAACTCCCTGATGTAACAAAATCTCGGCCGCGAAGTGAGCTATCTGAGAGCTCGGAAACAAAAGCCGGCACTCCCCTTTTGTGACACCGAAAAGTTAAGGCACGCGCACATACCTAGAATGGCCAGGTGAAGTCTGCAACGTGATGGTGTAGTTCGTATTCGAGATGGGTCAAACTACGAGAGCGGGATGATCTAAAGCGAACCTTAACTCAAGGAGGAGGGGCTATGGATGTGGATTGTGGTGGCCGGTGAGAGCCCATGCGTCTTTCGATTGCCTTATTGTCAACCCCTCCGAAGCGCCAAGAGTCATCCGACATCTGCCCTTATTCATCAACCAAACAGGATAGTGAACATGATACCTCTATCTCGCACGCCGCTTGGGAGCCTGTGCTATGGATGTTCGGGGGCTGATCTCAGCGGCTCAGATGTTGAAACGCATGGTCGGGGTTGCATGAACTGCCCACCCCCTTCCTCTCGCACTCGTCCGAAGTCACAAACTAGTCTTTCAGCCCCTGCTGCCTCCAGGAAGGAGGCACAGAAGCGCTCCTGATGTTCGTGCTATCTATGGGGTGCGCACTTTCGGCTACCACTGCAGAGAGTCGGTAGGATTCGGATAGAGCAAGCGTGGGATGCCAGGAAACCGATCAGCTCCCGGCTCGCAGTGTAGCGACTGCGGAATGATCAGAATACGGCTTTAAGTATTACTTTCTATGATATGGGCTATAACGGATACTACTACTGATGTTACCAGTTACTCAACCACAGATTGGACCGTTGCCTACAGGGTTTCTCGCCGAAGGCCCGTTTCACGCACAAGCCGCTTGGAATTCGCTATGGCTTCGGGCTACAGAGGCGAGGCTTTCCGGCAGGCAGTAGGCCCTCACCGTCGCTCCAAGTGGCCTGTGGAATGAGGCGGGCTGACAGATCCCCTAAACCTTCTCAAGAGCCGGGGACCCCCAGTAGGCTTCTGCAAGGTCAAGTTGAGGGTTCAGCGCCACCCGTCGCTTGATGGTACCAAGAATCGATGCGGTCAAAGGCCCGACTCGTGTCCAGCCAGAAACCCGTCAGCTCATCCCAGCTCTGGAACCTTCAGTGAAAGTGCAAAGCTCCGGTTAGGTTTCCGGGCTTCGGGCTCCTTGGTTACCTGAAGCTCTTTTATGGCCACGAACGCGCACCACTTCCTGCTTTCCATCCCCAGGATCCCCCAGGTTGCTGGCCTCTGCGATTCCCTTGAAACGGGTACTTCAGGGGAGCACAAAGATCGGCCATCTGTTGAACGCCACTCCTGAACAAAACTTCTCAGATCGGGCTGTGTAGTTCCGGTGGTGTGGCGGCGACATCAAAGACATTCGTCGTCGCAGCTGAAGCGCTCAAAATCCGAACTTTGTTCACGCAAAACTGAATCCAAGCCCCTCAATGCCCGTGCACCCTCCAAACTCTTCATTCCAAGTGTCGTCTCATCCAGCGCGTAGCGGGCAGCATCAGGGGCCTTTCTGCTTGCGACGATGTTAGCAGTCTCTGTCATAAACTACTAGCCTTGCTGACATTACTTGATAGTTGAGGATCTATCTACCAGTAATAAACAAAATTCCAAGGGCCCCTAACTATAGCTATACCCGAATTTTGCTATGGTATGCTATAGATACACCTGGTCTTTGCTGTTGGGTGGAAACAGTAAAGCCTTCCCTACATGATGGCCTTCCCTAGGCCCCAGTGGGCACCGGCCGGCTCACGGTTGAGGCTTCCCTGGATTAGGGTGTTGGGCTTTGGGATTTGGGGTTTTTGGCGGTGAAGGGTTTGGGGTTTCTGGCTTGCATTGTTTGTAAGGGTTTAGGGCGTTCAGGGTGTTAGGCTTTGGGGTTTGGGTGTTGGCAAGCAACCAAGCAGTCCGACAATCAAGCAGTCAGCAGCCCTTGGAAGAGTTGCAATGATGCACCACCCAGAAAAGACATTTAAACGGGCTAGGCTAAATGTAAAGGCTTCAGGCGAGACCCCTGTACCCTGAACCATGAGCACCTGTTGTTATTGGTGGTACCGTAACTTTGCTACTGCCGTTGTTACTGCTACTACTCTTGGTTTGATTAGGACGTCTAGCAATCGCCATTATCATGGTGTTTAGTCTTGCCACTACCCTAAACCCTAATCACGGTCCTCGGCCGCGGCAATGCCAAAGGCCGGCACGCGCCGCGGGTCCAAACCAAAGGGTCGCATGAGAAACCTGGGACTTGGGAGCTGCCGCCATACTTACTTACCTGGACCCCAAAAGTGTGTAGAATAATAGCCTTTTTTAGGCTTAGGGCTATTATATTGCCTACTTTTGGAGGTTTAGGTAATGATATTAATTAATACTGTTGCTGTTGCTGCTGTTGTTGCTGATGCAGCTGGCGTTATTGTTGCTGTTGCTGATATTGTTGTTAATGGTGGTGCTGTTGCTCCTGCTCCTGCTGCGGGCGCTGCTGCTGCTGCGGCTGCTGCAGGTAATGGCGGTATTTCCGGCCTTGCTAGCGATTGCTTGCAAAAAGCCCATCCCGCGTGTTGTTCAGCGTCACGAAGACCAGATGACCGGAGAATCGCAAAGCCAAGCGCTTCAGTACCTGCCGGCAGGCAGATAGCGCCGTAGAGCGATTGAAACCAGACCTACAGAGCGCGTAGAACTAAACCACGGCATAATGAAAAATATTAACTAGCAAACTTCACACACCCCAACACCACACACAGACATAACATAACAAAACGCGCTGCAACATGCTATGCCCTACCATGGCACAGCATATCCTGCCACAACAAGACATGTAGCGCAAGAACAAAACTAAATACACAACGTCCCTAAACAAGAATCAAGCCCTAACATCGTACAACCCAGAGCCCTATTTGCACTGAACCCCATCAGCCCCAAAACCGACTCGGCAACTTGCACCAATGAGGACCCGCACGGGCAGGGAAACAACGACCGGTTCGCATATCCCATATTCACCGCGACAATCGAGTTGAGGGTTTCAGGCTTTTTGCTGTGGAGTTCCGCGGTTAAGAGAGTCTTTAAAATAGTGACCTTCGCAAACACTTCGTTCAGGGTTTGGCGTCCAACATCGTAAAGTCATACAGGAACTATCCCGGTATACGATTACTAATTACTACTTCTTCCGACCCTATAGCAGGAAGTTTGGGTGGCTTGTTGGTTCCTCATCCGGATTCGCCTCAGTAGCCGCTGTGTTGGCGGCTCCGTCCTCGCTCTCGCCGTCGAGCCACATCATGCCCAGAGGAACCTCTGAAATCGTGGGTTTGGGGCTAAGCTGTTCCTTGTTGTGGAGGTCCAGCGTTTGGGGGCTTAGGGTTTGAGGTCTATCATAGACTACAACAGAGGTATGTTTTGGGTTTGGATGTTGGGGTTCAGGGTTTGGGTCGTTTAACGGGTCTCAAGGAGTCTGTGGGTTCGTGGGTTTGTGGAGCTACGGGGTCTGAAGACTTTGTAATGAGGTTCGCCAAGCCATGACGGAGCTTGGCATGAGCCAGGAGAAGTAAAGTTTCCTAGATTCAGGCTGTACACTATCCGGTTTTCCGAAAACTCCACAAATGATGAAGTCTGGAGCCCGAAAACCCAAAGACCCGAAGCACGCTCACGCAACTTTCATGTAGAGCCTTGGTTACCCAAGGCCCCCTTTCTCTTCGGCCCTAACTTGAGGATCTCTATATCGAACCATCACCTGAGGGGGGTTATGAACCGGGGGTCTACATAACATGACCTTATTCAAAACCCTAAACATAAACCAAAACAAATATCAGGACACCCTGTAATCCCTTAAGTCAGAAACCCCTAAGCCTGGAGACCTCCACAAGATGCCCCAAGGAAGTCTGCGAGATTTTAGGGTTTGAGGTTTACGAGTCTTATAGGGCCTCACAGGGCGAGCGCTTCAGGGCTTAAGCTCTGAGGATTGACGGCCAACCCCGGAAGAAAAACACCCACGGCTCCGACCTGAAGCGCTGAAGCCCTAAAGCACCTAAACCCTCAACCCTATATAGCTTACCTCAAATGCCTAAACCCTAAACTCCCCAACCCCAGACTCCCTAAGCCGCTAACGCCTAAACCCCTTAACCTCAAATCCCTAGACCCTCAAAAGGAGAGGAGGAGCCTTCAGCTCTTGGTATTTCTGCCGCCCCTCGGGGGAATACTGGGAGATCAGCGGGAGACTCAGCACCTTGGAGAAGTGCGCGAGCTTCTCCTTGGCAGACAGGGCGTAATGTAGGGCCTTCATGATTACAAAGGGCCTTGGGGGGGTATATTATACTTTTCATGTAATGAGGAACTCCAAAATAGCATAGGTAATTATTTGGGCCCCTAAAGTATGGGGTTTTGGTGGGTTTGAAGTTAACGGATTTGGGTTTAGGGTTTTTCTCCTTGGCTTATAGGGCTTTTCCATAAAGGGCTCTTCAATAGGAACTTCTTGAAAGGGCCCTACAAGGACTCTTCTGTAGAACTCATGTAGGGCTCTTTCATTTCAAGGGCTCTTTACGAGCGAGTCAAGGCTCTATGAGGGCTTCACAAGGTGTAGGGCTGTTGCATAGAGGGACTGCTTGAAGGAGTCGTGAAGAGTTTGAATTTGGTGTTCCTGGGCTGATTTTGTAAGCTGCCCGGGGTGAAGGGCTCTTGGCTAAGCTTCAAGCTGGCGTGTTCTTGGAGGATTCAGGAATAGGGCCTAGGTGGGGCTTTCCGGGTTGTAGGGACTTAGGGTCAGGGACGCTGGGGCTTCAAGCTAGACCCTCTGCTGGGCCTCCTCCCCACTCGTCATCTCGCAAGAAGCCGCACGCAATAGATTCAATAGACTCAACCAACAATTTTGGGCTTACGGTTCAGGGTGTGGTTGTTTCGTGTTGAAGGTCTAGGGCTAGGGGCAGGGTTTTCATCTTCTAACGAAGAGTGCAGGGCGTGGAAGATCTCCAAATCATGTCCGGTTTCCAGGGTCAGCTCCCCAGTGAACTCCACATGCCTCTGCTCCTTCAGAGCTGAAACGGGGAATGTCACGAACCTTCAAAAGGAAAAGGGCTTGGGGGTTGCAGGTCTTGTTGGCACTCTTACCTTTATTGAATGGAGCAACGCTTCGCATTGCAGCCGTAGTGGTACCTGCAACATCCTGTAGGTATAAACAAATTCGAACGATTCGGGCAACAGCAACTAGCAGCATCCACAAGGTGAGTCGCACCTCACTGACTATAGGCTACCACCGGCAACATTAAGAACTACTGCACCAGGTACCATGCTTCTTGTACCTAACTAAGAAGCTCGAACTTTAACCCCCAAATCCTACACCCTGAATCCTACACCCTAAACCATCCCTAAGCCCCCATCCCATAGATCCTAAAGTCTGAAGCGGCCGGGCGGGAAAGAGCGGAAACAGCTTCTGAAAAAGCTAGGGATCTAGCTTCTTCGGTTTCGGATTACGGGTGCAGGACGCGGCCAGTTGTGAGGGCGTTGTGCCCTGTACTGGCCTGATTTCATGTCATGATCTGACAAGCATGCCGACATTACGAGATGCTTCTGACATGGCTTGTCTTACTGTAGCAACAGGCAGAACCACCAAAAGAAAGTGAATCCCCAAGCAGAAACGACGTACAGGCATTCCGGAACCCACTTCGAAACTTTGGCCTGGCACTCCCACAAAAAAGAAAAAAAGCATGAAGGCCGATACAAGGGTACATATTATTGCCAATGACAATGGCCGTCTTGTTGAAAACCCTCAAATGACGGCTCCTTGGGCTTGAAGAGCAGGACCAAGGGTTTTGCAGCTTGCTGGAGCTCTTCTCCCGGCTCCTGCAGGGGCCTGGAATCGGAGTCCCACTCGATGCCCATGTCCTCCGAAGCTCGGCTGTCGCTTTGGGGCTGAGGCTCACGGGTTTGAGGATTTAGGGTCTCGACGCTCACGCTAGATCCGCGAAGACACATCTGAGATATGACGATTTAGGTTTTCGGGCTTCGGATTTAGGGATTAGGGTTTCAGGGCGGGAAGACATTTGGGTCATTGGCTTCCTGCAGGTTTACAGGTACTCCAAATGACTGCGGCAGCTGGCAGTAGGCTCATGCCCCATGGCAAAACCCGAGCCCGAAGGCTCCCTGACATGACACAGAAGCCGGCTTCCTGTGGAAGCCTGCCGTTGAAGGCAGCCCCGAAGAGTGCATGGCCGCGCAGCTGCCGTGCCACGGCTCGGAAGCGAGGGTACCATGGATCCTGAGCAGTATTCAGAGGGCAAGGCTTGTTGCTTCATAGCCCTTCTGCAAAGCATGGTCGAGAGTTTAAGAAACTGACTTCCAAGCGTCTTGGCTCTTCTCCAGGTGGAAGAACCCCATGATGGCAGTGTCGAAAGCAGTGGTGACCCGGTCAAACTGCGTTTTGTTCGCCACTTCGCTGACCACAGGAAGCAAGTGCTTGTAGCAATCAATCTGCACTTCTTCAGCAAATCGGCGGCCTGGCACCAGATATGGTTCTGTCTTCTCGTCCTGCTTGAACAGGAGAAGGTCGCAAGTATCGCTGCAAGACACATTGTGCTTTCTAGCGAAATACTTTTCTTCTCTCGCATCCATGACTCCGAAAGCGACCATGTCCAGGTGATCCTTGTCACGGCTCAGGCGCGCGGCCTTTGTAAACTCGCGATCTTTCTCCTTGCACTTGTCGCACCAGGGAAAGCGGGAAGCCAGGACCACCAGGCTATGACGCTCGAGGAGGCGATCCAGGCTCGCCGCGGCGACCTTTCTGACATTCTGACCAGAGGGCAGCTCGACCTCTTCATGCTCTTCCTCCAGGTCTCCATCGTCCTGAGGCATCACATTAAATCATGAGGAGCTAAGGACACTGATGTTGCGAAAGGGCTCCACGTCTCTGCTGTAGGGGCCGAATTGAGTACCAAGGCGTCTTGTTAATATGAGTATAGTACAATATACCCCGCAACTCTCTTCTAATTAGCTATTAAGGCCCCGATACTAGTATACTTAACTCTTGGCCTCTGGGCCTTGCTACCTGTCTCTCTTCGCAGGCCCTTGGCATTGGTCCTGGACCCAGTCTTTCTTGAGGAAGTTTTTCACCGCCGTGTGGTTCTGCGCGAGGCGGTCCCAGCGATGGGGAGTCTCCTTCTGCAGCGTGAGGAGAACTCCGTCTGCTTGGGGACTCGCCTCCTGGAGACCGTAACAACCCAGCGTTAAGCTTCTTCAGGTTTTTTGCGCTCCTGTGCATGCATTCTGTCAGCTTCTGCTGGCTGCGGTTAGCCTGAATTCGATCCTTCAAGCATGAATATTATCAACACACAGGCGTCGGGTTGACGCAAGTAGTATCGGCCATACAGCTGCGAACCTGCCTTTGACTGGTAGGACCTGCTTCCATAGGGGGAGGGGGTTTTGATATGATGCGCATTCGCAAGCCGCCGTTGTTACATTTATAAAATTCCGTAGATAGATAGATAGATGTATACATACATGCGTACATACGTTCAATCGTACATACCTACACACACATACACACGTACACATACACACACACACACATTCGCACATACATGCATGCATACATACACGCATACATACATACATCCATCCATCCACACACCCATCCACCCACCCACCCACCCACCCACCCATCTATCCATCCATCCATCCATCCATCCACACATCCATCCATCCATCCATCCATCCATCCATCCATCCATCCATGCATGCATGCATGCATGCATCCATGCATCAACACATACATACGTACATACATGCATACAGACATATCTGTGTGCACCTAGCGTAGGTTTGGTGGAAGCAGCTTTTTGACTTGTTGTCCCCTTGAGCTCGAGATGCTTCAGCCCTCTGTGGAAGCGGAAGCTGCTGTGTCCTGTAACAAATCTACTGCCAAAACGAGCCCCGCAGCGATGGCACCTCAGAGTAGCGCAGTGCCCAAGAGGAGTTTGCAGGGGCAATGAACTCACGAAGCTCGAAGCTGAGGATGAAAGGCCGCCTTTGCCAATCGTTGGCTCGCACATCAACCTCGTGGAACGGCACGCAGAGAAGTCTGGCGGTCAGACGAATGACATAGTTTCTTGTCACTCTGAAGCTACGTAGACTCGGGAGCTTTACGGATTCTTGACCAGTCGCAAGACCTATTAAAAATCTCCGGCGATGGTTCTGGGCACAGTGCTCAATGGCTTCACTCCGGGCAGAGAAGCTTCGAAACAGTGCTACAGTCTGCTACAGTGCTATGGACACCAAAGTGGTGATCCACCCTAGCCACTGGGCCCGAAACTCTAGACTCTAGACCGGCAAGCACACACTCAACCCGAGGAGCAGCAAACGCAGCCGCAAAGCCATGCTGGCCTACAAAAGTGCATGACCTTCAAGCATTCCCCGACCGCCACCCCCAAAGTATGATGTCAGGCCTCTTACAGTGACTATACAAGTACCACGACAACAGTGACGATGAAAGAGCACTTCCGACTCGCCTGGTCTGTGTTCAGGCTGACATTGACCGAGTCTACTTGCCTGGGCTGCTCTTGCTGGCACTGCCAAAACCTGTGAAACAAGCATGACAACATGTCTTCCTTTGTGCTATACTAAACCCGAGACCCTAAAACACAAACCATACGAAAACTAAAGCCAAGCTGTTTCCAGAGCGGGCTAAGTTGCATCTTCGGGATGGCGACAGAAATGCGGATCTGCTCCTTCGACTGGCCCCACGCGAACCTCAGGTGCGCGCCTCTTCTCGTTCCTCCCTGTGTGCATAAACAAGATCATATTCTAGCTGTATATAAATACAGTGTGTATATGTATATATATATATATATATATGCAGATATGAAATCTATCTATCTACCTGTACAATATGTATGTATGTATGTATGTGTATGTATATATGTGTATACAGATATATTCATATGTCAAGTAAATGCCTGCATAGAATGTGTAGGCTGCATGCATGTGAAAACATATATACACGTGGACATACATGGGTCCGTACGAAGGAAGGATCAACAGAATACAAGAGCAAACAAGCGGATGAGCAGGTACATCGACAGTGTGCGCCTGCTTACAGTTGCAGTTGTATTTACATCTATATGCACACCAGCCCTAGGACGTCTAAGTCTGCCCAGTGCCCAGTAGTGTCATTTCTGACGAGTTGTCTTGGAATTTGGGAACGAGGATCCCACAGCTCCCTGCATAGACTCTCGTGTAAGCCGGGCGAGGTTCGGACGGCGGGTCGGTGAACATCCATCGGAATCGTTCGTCATCTGATGCAGTTGCATTCAGAACATCACGACCTTGGACCCTGAACCCTTGAACCCTCTGAAGCAAGCAAGGGAAAGTGCAACGGCTGCTTGAGCTCGGGAACAGCGGCGTGGCTGGTTGGCGCAGACGCTCTGCCTCCCTCTTGCGGCGCTTCTCCTCCAGAAATGGAAGCTGTGCATGCACACCCCACAAGCAAACACTAGGGCTCCAATCACCTGAATGAAGGTTATATGGTAACCGGCTATTCAAGTAAACGGAGCCCTGGGATAATACAGCAGTCTCAGGAGATAGAAAGGGGTGCTGGGGTAGATTCTACTAGAATTATAGCAAGGAACCCTGAGGAAAACTGTTCTAATCAATACAACATCCCAAGAGTATACATGGTAAAACCCAATGTAAGAACCTCATTCCCCAAACATCCCTAAACCCTGGAAGCCCTAAGCCATAAGTACCACGCCGTTTTTTTCGGGATCCCAAACCCCAACCCCCAAAACGAGGCTCTCAGCCCTCCTCCGCCTCCTTCGCCGCCTTCTCTCGCCGTTGCTGCTCTTCCATCTTCTTCTTCTCCTCCAGGGCATGGCCTTTAGGGTCCCCTGTATTGTGTGATGCCTTCGGATCTAGGGGTTTCTATGGGCATTTACGAATTCAAGAAAGGCCTTCGAGGCTTAGGGGAAGTGTTGCGACCCTCACTCGCGGACATACAAGGCGAAATGTTTAGGGGTCTGTGGCGGTTTGACTGGTCTGCTCACAAAGCATCTACGTATCTACGTGACTCTCTGCAAAAACCCCGCACCTTACGAAAGAAAACCACAATTTCAGACCCCCAGCCTTAAACGCTAGCCCTGAAAGGAACCCCATGGCAATCACCCCCGTGTCATCACTCCACCCCGTAGCGTTGGCTTCGAACCGTGAAAAATCAATTAAGTACTAATTACAGGGCGGCTGAATATTTAAACCAGGCTTGCGGATGACTCCGAGGAAGGACTACTACTTGTACTGTGTTTGTTTGTTGATTCTTCACGCGCCTATAGTCTACTCTGTGTTTTTGGTCCCCTCAGAGACTCCACAACCGCCCAGTTGACTCTAGGACAGATCTCCGTATACCTCGTGACATGTTCATGCTTTTTTCCTCTGAAATATGGGGGAAACACCTTTGTGAACTGAAACCTCATCGAGTCACGAAATGTATTTTCAAAAAATCGGAGTCTCCGGCCCTCCTGTCGCTGCTTCTCGAGCTCCAGCCGCCGTTTTCGCTTCTCCTTGTCTTTCTTGGCAATGTCTTTTTGCCTCTCACGATCGCTCCATGTAGACTTAAGCACTCCGGTCCGGATTAAGCATTGGCCTCGGCCGGCCAGTGACTTCGAAAATCATGCATCCTCCCGCTACGTACTGCTGAGTGTACACGACATCAAAGTCTTGAGCATGTCTGGTCTTTGTAGCTGAGGCCTCGTCGTCGTCGTAGTTGTATCTAGTTTCCCTAAGCCCATGAACTCGCTCTGCCGCAAACAAACCCGCAACATCCGTTGGAAACTCCTCCAAGCCGGATAAGTACTCGTATCCACTAGCCAGATATAGAGATACATGCATGCAATGCAAGTCTCTATACATATATATATATACACATGCAGAATAAAATATATTCACATATACATTTACATATACATATCATTTACATATACATATACATATACATATACATATACACATACACATATACATATAAGTATATATATATATATAGAGAGAGAGAGAGACAGAGGCCGGCGAGTCTCGAGTAGGCTCAGCCCCCTCCAACTTCAATCGGGTTTCGAGTGGCAGGAAGCGGTTTGTGCAACTCACTGTGGACTCTGTCCCGATACAGCTGTTGTCGGCTCTGCAATGGTATCATGGTATCATGATGATGGTGCTGACAATGCAGGCTATGGTGACGGCAATGATCGTGAATGTTGCGGTGGTTCTCGCCTTGGTGCCCCACATGTCATTCCAACTAAAACTCTTTCAGACCGCCAGGCAAGGCAAATCAGGGCATTGCGATCTCAAGAAGTGGACTCCAGGGCCCCGGGTCACAAAGTACTGCCGGCTATATAGTGTGCGTTTGAGCTGGAGCTCAGGGTTTAAGATAAAGGGGCAGCCGCCGCATTGCACCGTGCAGCCACAAGGTTCAGTTCAGATTCGAGGTTGCACTTCCGCAAATCGGACGCTCCAAGCAAGACTCCGTATGTTCCCGCTGGGCAGCGGGCTCAGCCACATGCTAGTAGCTGCAAGTATGTAGCAGGACCTCACAAAGACCCCTGGGCCTCTTCTCCTCCTGCTGCAGTTGCGCTTTGCGCGCTGCCCTCTTCTCGTCATCTGCCAGAGGCCCGGATGCAAGGGTGTGTGAGGGTCGACGGAACATCATCTGTCTGCTGGTGTGGTACATTAAGATGAAGGGGTGCCTTGGGTGAAATTTCACACTGTAAAGAAGCTGAATTCACGAGCTGTGTTGTTCAATGCTCGGGTCTGACCTTACCGCGGCATTACAGGACGCCCTCCAGGATTTCGGGGCCGTTTTTCATGACCATGCCCTCAACTACCCTATGGTTGCGTGAGTACAAAGCCATTCGACTGTATAGTGGGACCTGGCGAACAGACCGTAAATCAGTTAACCTTTGCAGCGACAGAGATGGAACCGCGAACCCTAGCATAGACCCTTTGTGCTGTACTAGGATTCTTCATCTAAGGACATGTGACCCGACCTGCGGCACTCAGCTCGTCAGTCGGAGTCCTCAGTTGACATGCAGATCTGAGGCTTCAGGCTCCTGGCTTTACCCGCATACAACCCTCAACCCTAAAAAGCTCTAAACCCAAAGTTCCTAAAGGGGTTCCTTGCGGCTGCCGGGCCGTTCGCTGTTGGCTGACTACAGTGACTGCAGGGATTTTCCGCAGAGACACCCACACTGCAAAAGGAGCTGCTTGTCAAAACTTGCGGGCTGCGCTACATCATCAGCCATCTCAGGCTTATACTCTCATGAGGACGCTCAGGAACCGTGACGTTTATTTCCTCCAAATCCGAGGTCTAAAGCTGAAATCAGGGACGATACTCCCGAGTTCTGAAATCCGAAGCTCTTCTGGGTCCATGTTGCTGCATCCTAAATCCACAATTCGCATGATCCCGAAAGCCTGAGCCGAAGTCAGCCCTACCCCAAAACCCGAAGCCCCCAAAGCCCGAATCTCGAAGCCCCCGCCCTAGCGACCGTCTCGCTCAACACCCTACAGTAAGGCACCAACAACCCCGAACAATCAGAACTGCACACAAAAGCCCACCTTGAACCCTTTGTTGCAGCAGGCTGGCATGCAAGGACGCCTGGTAGTTAGCCGCTCTTCCGCCAGTTAGGTCTCTGCTCGTGACAGCCAAACCTTGCACTACTCCCCCAACCTCAATTCTCCTAGCTCTAAAGCCTGAGCCCTAAACGTCAATGCCCCCAAGTTCTTGGCAGGCTGCGGGGCTTTTGCCTTGCCTTTGCCCGCTTTTGGCGCCGCAGCTTCGGACCCCAAAGCATCCGCGGCCTTCCTGGGCAGGGCTTCCCAGCACTGTTCTGGGGCGTTCCTTCTCTTTCTCCCTCTAGGTGTGTGTGTGTGTGTGCGTGTGTGTGTGCGGGTGTGTGTGTGTGTGTGTGTCTCGGTATTTATACATGTGTATGCATATGTGTACATATATCTGGAAAAACGATGTAGAAAATATACACACATATTAATATACATGCAAACATAAATACATACATCCATCAATACGTACAGACGCGTGTACGTTTTGTACTGGGCTTACTGGGTGTAGGAAATATGGGATAGGCTTCGTTAGGGCTTCTTTTCTGGCTTGGGAGAAGGGAATCGGAGACTTCCTCACCCGAAACTCCGACCAAAAGAAGGTAAGAATTTCAAATCCCAGCTCCGCACAACATTAGAATCTTTACGCATGGCCACAAGGGTCCGGTCACAAATCAACTTGTAGCACCTCAATGGTGCGGCCGAAAAAGCTGGGAACATGAATTGATGCAGTGGTCCATGTAAAACCCAGCATAGGTTTTGAAATCTACATCCTTCAACCTTGCACCTCTTGCAAACATGGCTGGGTACAAGCCAAGCTGCTTCAAGCCCATCATCTCCCCAACGTCCACCATGCCCTTCTCCTTCAAGAAAGCTATACAACATATCGGTGGAGTTCTCTCCAGGGTTCTAATGTAGGGGCCTTAATAATATAACTATCTTAAGGAACCCCCCCAAAAGTATTATCGGTAATTATTTCTAGTACAGCACTGAATCAGGTCGTGCAAACAAACAGATGCAGTGGCTATAGATTTGAGCACTACTGTTCTCCAAGATCTGGCTCGTCACCCATTTCCCGATATCCCATGTGGTTGACACCCGGTTTAATCGGAGAGCATCCTTGCGCTCTCTAGCAGTTACAGAAGTTTACTACTCAAGACACTCTCCTTCTTGAGCGTGGTCATCATCTTCTTGATCATCTGTTGCTTGTCCTCCTCTGCCCGGTCGTCCGCTTGCTGCTGGAGCTTCGCGTAGCCCATAACCTGCTACTTGTCAAAAAGATTTAGATTTAGGCAGGCGTACAAGACTTGAAGACCAGCATAAGGGTGGGGCTGCAGCCATGAATGATGCCTTTGCTGTGCCCTTTGAGGGTTTATCTCGGAGTTTGGGGGTCCTACAGGGTTTACAGGAACCATTACTATTTATTGCCATTCGTACCGTTATACTACTATACTATTATATGATTATACTATTATATTATTATACTATTATACTAGTATATTGTTCCACTGTCATACCATTATACTATTTCTGAGCTACTGGTACTATACTACTATGGTTCTGCTGGAGAAAGCACCTCCTCAGAGATGTCGGAGGAGACCTCGAGGGCTTCCTTCAGAGACCAGCGCGACATGGTCTGCTTCTTGAACCTTCAGGCTTCAGGAGCTCGGGGTTTTGGGGGTTTCGGGGTTTAGGGTTAAGGGAACCTTCAGTGCTTGGGCTTTGCAAGTTTTGGGGTTTTGGGTTGAGGGCTCCAAAAGTCTATACTGTACTATCACTGGGAACCTTGAGACAGAGCTTGGGGTTTGGGGGTTTCGGGGTTTCATACTATAGCATTACTTGAACATTCAGAGCTTGGGGATTTGGGGTTTTGGAAGCTTTAGGGCTCAGGGTCAGGGCTTTGGGCTTCAGGTTTAGGGCTTAAAAGGGTTAAGGAAGCTTCAGGGTCAGGGTTTGTTTTTTTTTTTCCCCCGGGTGGGATTTGGGGTTTAAGGTTTAGGGTTTGGCTTTCCAGGTTCAGGGCCCGCAGTCTGCGAACACTCTGGCGAATCGCTGATGTACCAGCTTAGGACATTGGAAGTATGGGATTGGCTTATGTCTCAACGCTCTGGGGCTTGCTGACCCCAGCGTTTCGCGTACGCGTGACGGTCGACGTAGAGTGGGGGAAAAGCCGGCCGGCAAAAACAAAGCAACTGTGGGCTTCTTGACCTGGGAGTGAAGTGGAGGAGGTAGAGAAGCCAACCGACACATTTGCCCCCAAACAGCCCTTCGGCGAAAGCCCTCATAAGAACCCTATAGCCCCTAAACCCTAAACCCCTAAATGCACTAAACACCCTAAACCCCAAAGCCCAAACCCTCAGGCTAAATTCGGCTAAATGTTGGCTCATGGTGTTTTGAATAAAAAGAACCGAGCAGCCACTTCAGGAGCTTTGCAGGAGACGCCTCCTCAGCCTCTCCTGCCAGTTTAGGAGTTTACGAGGGTTTAGGTGTTTAGGGTTTCGGGATTTAGGGTTTAGGGGTTAGGGGTTTAGGGTTTAGTTGCAGGGGCAGCTTAGCCTGCGGACTTTGTGCATTCGCAGCTAGGCAACACCTGCCGAGGTTGGAAATACTTATGTAGAAGAGCCGTCAGGCATAGTATTAGTAGTTCTCGTTGCCCCTAAAAATCAAGTGCTCCTGGATACTTCACAGGCACACCAGGTGTCCACTCTCCAGTGGCGATGCTTGGAGGAATCCTCGGCTGCACTGCCACCATTCGTGCCCATCCAGGGTTTAGGGTTGAATGGTTTCGGCGTAGTTGCAGGCTTTCGGGTTCAGGGATCATGCTCTCTAGATGAGCCCCCGCCACTGCACTGTCGATGAAACCCCCCCACTGCATTATGTGGCAGCTTCACAGGAATCTCTAAACATGAAGACCTCATATGACCCTTGTTTTTAGCATCCCTGTAAAGGGACCCCCAACCTGAATTTACCGACATACTGGGCATAGATAAATGGATAGATCAAGTGAACGTACCTTCATGAATAAGATCCCTCTTGTACATGCATGGGCCGTGCAGGCCGGCCCAAGAGTGGCCCAAGAGAACAGCCGGAGCACCAGAAGTACTCTGTCTCTTTGGAGAACTGCTTCCGTCCGAAGATGGCAGGCACGTAGTTCTGACTCACTTCCATGCGAGCGATCTTAATGTCAGCGTAGTCCTTCAGGGTTTTTGCCAAGACGTCCATCACAGCAGTTGCGATGTGCTGTCTCTTGCGTTGGTCGTCGTAGAGCTCCAGAAGCACGTCGGAGGTGCTGCCATTAATCCTTATTTCGGGAAACTCCAACGTAACCTCAGGTTCTGTAAGGATGCAACTACGTGACGGCCCAGGAACCAAACAGGGTCGTAAAGCTTAGAATCTCAAAATGCTCAAGGTAGGTATACTATAATTGTAAGAAGGAACCCCCAAAATAGTTTAGGTAATTATTACCTCCCCTATAGTAGTTGACAGTTGGGGATCTCTCTTTGATAGGTCTTCCAGACCACTTCTAAGGCTTGGCCACGGACCCACGTGGAGCTGTTGGTCACGAGACCCGACTCCTCGGCTCGTGGAGGAATGCTATGTTTCGATATGGGAGCTTCAGAAACCCCAACATCATGAACCCCAGATTACCATCTTCATTACTGCCTATATAACATATATTATATTATTATACAACATAATATAGTATAATATAGTATAGTTTATCATATAATATAGGCGGTTTTCATGAACTATATATGTGGCTCTAAACACAATAAGATTCGCTGTTTCGCTGAAAGTACTACAAACCCAGGTGCATGAGAGGGCGGCACACGACCGGCCAATACTCGTCCGACCCAGGAGGACATCTCCCTCGCGGCCCGCTTCGGGCTGCCAAAGAAGCCCAGCACCGTGCGGTTCACCGGCTCCTTAAAGGGGAAACCGTATCGGTCCCCGGCGCCAAATCCTAACTTGCGGGTAACGCCGAAGAAGGGGAAAGGATAGGGCTCGTGGCTGCCATACTCGCGCTGGTAGTAGGAATAGGACTGGTCCATGACGCAGCAAAGTATGTGCTGCGAGGCATTGGTGCCTCGGCGCTTGCTGCAAAGGCTGCGGAACGCCGTAAGGGCAGCGTTGGTGGCATTCGTGTTGTTGGTATCTGAGTAGTTCACCCAGAGAACTCCCACTGGCATCCCGATTGCTCCTAGCTGATCCTTCAGGTCCCAAGTGTAATTTTGCAGCATCGGCTGCGCGTGGACGCGTGCGAAGTGCGCCAAATACGTCGCGTTCAAAGGTGAGAGGCTCGCATCGTAGGGGATCGCCGGAGTCTCGGCTTGGCCATCCGACCTCCATAGTTGGATTGAGGAGCTCCCGAGCGGTTTGGGGCTCTCCATTGCAAAAGCCGCTGTCCCTCTCAGCTCTCGGGCTGCGTGGCGGAAGGCGGTGGCATTCACTTCCGATCCGATCACAGCGGTATCCCATCGCCGTCGAAACTCCGCGGCTGCGCCGGGAGGGAGCTCAGAGACGGCTTTGGGCATTAGCAGGGCAAGGTCCCGCTCGAAGCGCTCGAAGTTGGGCTTTGTAGTTTGGCCCTTGGGCGTGTGACCCGGCATTCCTGCCATGGGGTCTCCCATCATGGCTGCCTCATCCATCTCATAGAGCAGTTGCACTTGAAATGTGTAAGGCTCATTCAGGGGCTCCTCCGGCTTGAAGACATGAAGAGGGCACTTGCTCTTGAGGCACAAGTGCAAGCCGTCTTCCCATACACTCCTTGCAAGGTCTTTCTCCTCCCGGAGGTCCAAGACTCCGAACACCACGTCAGCAAACTCCTCCTTGGCACCTGCCACCTTGCTCACCTGGCATCTTGTGGCTGAACTCGCAATCTTGTGAGTCTTGTAGGGCCCTCGTTTTCATGGGTTTTAAACTGTTTCCCAGGGCTTCAACTAAGAAAACCCAGCCACCTTGACGAAGGCCTTATCCTTCTCCTCGCAGGCTGTGCACCAGGGATATCGCATGGCGACGACGAGCACCGAGGCTTTCGCAGCCTCTTCCAGGCTTCTGCTATTCAGGCGTCGAAGGTTCAGTGCACGGGGAAGCTCGACCTCATCCTCATCCGGCAGGTTCCTCAGCTAGCTCCGCTGACACAGGAAAAAGCAGCTAGGCCTCCATGAAATCTGGCTTTCTTCCATCCTACATCCAACAAAAACTGCAAGGAACATCGGTTTACGGGAAAGGGTGCAAGCCAAAATGCACTGAGCAACTGGCAAGATTCCGATCTTCTCGCTTCCAATCTCTGGGCAGACCAAAGGACGTCTCATCCTTAAACGGCCGATCCCATCTGTGTTGGATCCTCAGTTCCGGAATAGCACACTCCACCCTTGATGACAAGAACGCCTTCAGCAGACGCACCAAGTCTCCGCATACGGGAACTTCAATGGTAATACTGCAGGGTCAACACCAAAACACAATGGACCGACAAATGCTGAATATCTTGCCTCACCTGTCAGAATCTAAAGTACCATCGGAGGCATCACAGGATTTTAGGAAAATTCCTGAATAAAGGAGTCTTAGGCTCCCTGAAAACCCTAAGCCCTCTACAAACCCGGTATCCAATCGGGCTTGATGGTCAAAATCCTGCATTACCTGAAGGACTCTAAACTATGGGAATTACGGTATATTCCTTATTATGGGTAATGCAGGAGTTTGACCATCAACAGTATGTTACCCTGTTCAAACCTCTGAATCTCCGAAAGGTCAACAGTCAACCCTGAATCGTAAGCCTCTCTCTGAAATCCTGAAAACACACCGCAAGGCCCTACGCCCCAAACATCCCTAGACCCTCGGCCCAGACCCCAAACCCTCGACCCCAAGCCTCATAAACCCCAAACCCACAACAACCAGAAACCCACAGCTCCGACTCGAAGTGCAGCGCAGGAGGCCTCTTTCTTAGTAGGAGCAGCAGGCCCGAGCCCGAGGGGCTACCGACGCTGGGCCCTGTGCGCTCTGCTCGTGTGGCTTCTGGTAAAATGTCCTGAAATTCGGGGTTTCTGAGGCCCCGAGCTCGAGCTTCGGGGCTCTTTTGGGCTTGGGCTTGGGGTGTAGGGCTTGAGGATTGTGGTGTTTTTGTTTTTGCCTCCGCCAGGGCTGGGACGACTGGGGTTGAGGGTTAAGATTCACAGTTTTTTGGGCTGGGGCTTTGGCTGTGGTGGTTTTATTGTGCCAAGGTTTCGGGGTTCGCGCTTTCAGGGTTATGGGCCGAAGAAGCTGTAAGGTACATCTTCACAATGGAAAGGAGCACATGTCAGAGGGATCGGTGAAGCTCTCAGCAGGTGTAGTTGTTTACGCTGGCTTGCTGATTTGTGCCATCTTCGTGGGCACCGCGAGCATATGCGGCCTTGCACCAGGCATCCCCTATACGAACTGATAGTCGAAATGTCTCTTCACGTGCTAAGATGTCCTTAATCACAACTCCCCTGCTCCGACACCATCTCGCGTCCTTCTGCTATAGTACGCGCCCTGGAATCAGAAATCATTCGCCGAACCTGAGACGGCCGACCTCATTGAGTTGAAACCCCCGCGCAAGATGAATGAAGGTCGGCAGCCCACCTAACCTCAACGACATGAGCTTGATTCAGGCATATGCAGTAGGTTTTTAAGGTCCTGAAATGAAAAATCCGAGAGCCCAGCCCGAGCAGCCCTAGCCCCAACCCAACGCAAACACAACTACCGGACGATGTCAGCATTCTCCTCTCGGAGCTCCATCTCCCACTGCAGCTTCTCTGCTTCTGCCGTCCCTCTGCAGCTGGCCGTAACGGAAATCCGGTCGTACCTCACGGGAGGTCCGAGTCCGTCGCTACGGCCCTAAGGCTTCTGAAGTTCCCGGAACACGACATTTGTGCATATAGGTCTTGCAAGAAGGGGACACAGCACTGGGCCTTTCAGAGTCACAGGCTTCACAGCCAACTGAAGCGGCAACTGAAGGCTCAAAGAGCTTGGGAGCCAAGCGGAGCAGGTCTCGTGGCCGTGTCCCCAGTTCGGCGCACTGGACTTCGGCTTCAACGATCGGTGTCTCTTCGCTATTGCAACCGGGCCTCGTACCAAAGGATCGAGACCGGAGTTGGGAATAGGCTGAGGGCATTGGGGCTATTGTAATAACAAGGCATTGGGTACCTTCAGTCGGGTAAAGGGGCGGGCAGTAACCGCAGGCAACTTCGCCAGCTTGCTCCTCAAAGCGCCTTCGACAGAAATGCTCTTCTACCACTACAAGCCTCCGAATCTTCGACATCTCAACATTCGCGTTTTAGGTGGAGTCCGAAGGAAACAACTGCAAGTACTTCGACCACCTTACCACTCGTTGTAAATGCCAAAGATTCCTCCAAAGCCCCAAGACCCGTATAAATCCAAATCCTTGAACAGTCTTCAAAGTCCTGAGCAGTGTGGTCCTGGAAGTCACCAACCACTGCACACCCCTACTTACAGGCTCGTGCCTAGATACAGGTATGGTTATGCGTAGCGGCAAGCAGGGTAACTTTAATCTATAGAAGTATTCGTGAAATGGGTAATAACACTACTTACTATAAACACCAATGATCCAAAAACCATGTGAAAACTAAAACTAAAGTAAAACTGAACTCGATAACACACCCTGCTTTGAACTTCCCAGATCCGTTGGCCTACTATAGGGGCCTTGATCTCTGGAAGAGGCCTTTGACTACATTCTAGTAGATTTGCACATTCAGGAACCCTAGGAAATAGTATTGCACACATTTGTTTCCCAAATTTGGGGACCAGGATCCTTATTACAAGGACCCCCAAAATAAGGTACAGTACCCCTTATTTTCGGAAACTCCCATATGGTAATTATCTAGGCCCCTAAATTGGACCGGGAACCTGCTCCCTTTCTTCTCCCTGCGGCTAGGAGGCAAGTGATTCAGTCCGCGTGGGGGAGAGAGCTCCACAGAGAGACTCGGATGAAGGGACTGTAAGATAGGGGCATTACTAATTCGAAGAGGGTTTTGGGGTATATTATACTATAATTACGGTACGGAACCCCCAAAATAGTATAGGTAATTATTAAGGCCCCTATATTAAGGTTTCGGGGCCTGCACTACTACGTGAACTGTAACGCTTTTGTTTGCACAACATACCATCTCGAAAGCCAGAGAGCAGTTGTGGTATACAGAAAGTACTACAGTCTAGGGTTTAGGTGGGGTATTTGGTGCTTGTCTTGTAGGGTCAGTATTTGTGGTGGCATCTATGGGGTTTTGGATCTCGGGTTTGTGGGATCCAGGATTTGGGGCCTGTTTTGTGTTGACTTTGCTACAAACCAGGGCTTAAGATCTATAACGGCGCTGACATTTTCTGCAGCCCCATGGATCCTGAAGGCAGCATCAACTGTAACACCCCCGAATCCAGTACCAGAAGCCATCAAGTACACCCTGTGCCCAAACCCCTAGATCCGGATCCCCTAAACTTGAATCCCTGAGTCCTAAACCCATAACAGGGTTCTTCAGCGGCTAGCAGGGCGAGGATCGAGTAACTTGGTGCTGGGCCTGTTATGGCTTCGGAATGAAGTATAGCGTAACTTGATAGCATACAAGGTTAAAATTTGCATGATATGAAAAAACGTCCGACAACTACAAGATATGCTGACACCACTTATTAATACGAAGCCGTGCAACATAAAATGGCTATATGATATCATGTTCGATGGTAGGCTATGCCAAGCTATGCTTTGCTATGATACGAATAGACACAGTCACGGTACAATATGATGCAGCAACAGAAAATAACATGGTATGATGTAAACTACACATGCCGTACAAGAAAATACTATTCTCCTGCGCACACACAAGTTATAAAGTCATATGGCATAACATAGAAGAACAAAATATAGTACACTGTTTGTCTGCTACGTTTATTCGGTATAACAGACTATAGTACAGTGCACCATGCTAACACAAGTACTATGCGATGGAAAATGCTACACTGTATTTTAACGCAACATGGAAAAGTATCATAACATGTAATGCAATAACACAAATTTCAAATCTATACAGCGCTGTATGTGCAAATTGCGTTTTCGTTTAAGTTGTAATATAAAGCACGCTCCTGTAATAAAACATAGTTTGTAAAACGATGCAAAATTTTTCTTAGCATGGATGGACAAACATGTAACTTAAGATGCAATAGAATATATGGGGCGATGACAAAACACAATGCAAACCATCGATCATAATATGCTGTGTGTATATGTATATGTAAATAAGTTTCATGTAATTTACATGTATACATATGTCACTATATGTGTATGTATGCATGCATATCTATGTACAAGACTATATTGCGGAATACGCCGTACAATATACCACAATCTTTGTATTGTGACATCGACTATACTAGAATATGCTCTAAGTCTATATTTACACAGCCAAACCAGGCTTCGCCTCCTGAGCGCAAGACGGTTGTTTTGCTGAATGTACTGCTCTGAGAAATGATATAGTAATACGACGAAACAGTCCCGATATGAGCAATCATGCCGTAATACACCGCCTCAAAATCCGTTTACGACTCGAATAAACACTACAGTATCCAAAGGACGTGGTGTTGCTCTGCGCCCATCGGATGCGGGGACGAACCTCGGCAGCTGCCGCCGTGATGAGACAGGCCAGGGCCTCAGCGGTTTCAACAGTCTTGAAAGCATTGCTTCGTAGGGCCTTAGGATTTTGGAAATCATAAACAACATAGGGCCTGACAATTTAAGGTTCGTTTCGGGTTTCTGCAAACGGGTGCTGCATTGGGGCACAGGGTTTTGCATTTTGGGCGGTCTACGAGGAGGGCCTCAGCAACTACAACAGAACTATGGGAACCACGGTGATATAGGGACTACAAGCGGGAACCTATCAGCAACTACTCCTCTCGATTAGGGTTGGTGTCACGGGTTTCCTGTTTAGAAGGATTTATATACGGTTCTATACTACACGGTTCTGTAAGACATCTAAGAAGAGCTCTGCGTGGGTTTAAGGCTTGTGGACGTTGTACACTTTTGGGGTTCAACAATTTGAGGATGTCGGGAATTCTGATTGCACTTCGTCAACCTGTTCGAGTTCCGGAGCGTGCATGTCGGGTGAACAAACTTATCCGGTCGCAGGTCGGATGAGTAAATCGTGAGGGATCACATACTGCAGCTCAGCAGCCAGAAATTCCCAAGGCGGCTTCCTCCAGCGCGTGCCATGGCAATTTGTCCGCATGGTTCCAGTGGTGCTGCAAACGGAAAGATGCATCACAGCTTCGAAGAGAACAGGTTTGGCTAGCTGCTGCTCGGCTCGATGCCTCCGATTCTGACATGCGTCCAGGACCCAGTCATATCCGCGGCTGGGGATCGACATGGATGATAGCTTTTGTCGCGTTGTTTCTAGGTGAGCCCCCCGTTGTTGGAGGCATGTTTGCTGACCTCTCTGTACAAAGGCCCGTGAACAACATTGGCTGCGAAGAGGAGTACCAGATTGATTGCGTTGAAACCGGGTGACCGCAAAGCCCAGAAGTCTGCCTATCTCAAAACAGAATCAAAGCATGTACGGAAGGTCGCAAGCGACAACACCCTTACGCATCAATATTATCAGTTGTCTGCTACATCGGCTGTTGATACAGCTTGACAGTCGGCGAAGAATGCATACAGCAAAAGCCACCCCATCGCTTGATACATGTAGCATAAGATAGATTCCAACAGGCAGATTAAACATGGTAACAAGTGGGATAGGGTTTTGGTCAAGTTTTGGTGTCTATTCTAGATGATTATACTTGTCAGGTAGTCCTTGTATTGCGTCTATTCAGGCTTCTATGTTAGGTTGCACTGGTGTCGAAGAGAGCAAGGGTCCAGGCTTAAAACCTTGCGGATGTCGAACTCCCGTATATACGACCTGGAAAGCCATCTGAATCTTCAAACACATATAAGACCTTGGCACCTCGACTGCTTTTTGCGGGGCTGCTTTGCTAGCCTCCACGCACCACCGGCCAGTGTGACCAAGTCGGGGCCACGCCCAACGAAATCACTTAGTTTGCAGGATTAGTCTCTTCCGGGCCTTCTGCGAAATGCTTCCATCGGGTGGAAACGGACGATGGAACTCTGCATGATCCAGACAAATACAACTAGACCAGTGAAGCTTAGAAAGGCCTCAATAAGTAGTCCCTTGTAACTCTACGAGACTAGACAGAGCTATCATATAAAGTACTACAACATGACATGTGCTACAATATGACAAAAAAACAATAAACAGTTCTTCTTCTTCTACTACTACTGCTGCTACTATTACTACTACTAAATACTAATATTCATACCGCTCCACTCCGACATCCAGAAGCCAGGCAGGCTGCCAAAGACTTCACTCCACAGCCAGCGGATATGCAGACACCGAGGAGCTGCAGGCAAAGAGCAACCCTTCTATACTTCATGAAAGGTGTCTATGGTTGTGCTACTGGTTTAGGGTTTTGGGGTTTTCGGGGTTAGGGTTTAGGGTCCATGGTTGTACTATGCCCTACTCTCAAAAACACGATGCGCTGCATATCTATGCCAGCTAAGTCTAAAGCCTAATGAATATTGAGTGTCCCAGCGTGGATAATCAGTACGTACATGGCATGCACTTCACATGCATTTGCAGTCATGTGAACTGTACCTTCCTGTCCGGCAGCCCTGCAAACTGCCGCAATGGCCTACAACTGTATAACCTGCATGGGACTGGTTTTTGCATGAATCATCTTTATGAAGACGTCTTACAAGTACAGACATCCAAATGCACACTTCACCCGCGCAAAAGCCATGCAACATGCCATGCTGCGATGCGGTGGATGCATCATCTTAGCTACATTCCTACTCCTGGAAATAAAGATACTTGGAAGGGCTTTGCTAGCAACAAGGTGTTGCTGACTGGGTTGATACTCGAAGTGTCGGTCTTACTGGGCAAGGCACAGATCACCGTTTGATGTTTTCTCTTCAGCAGTTACACCTTGGGGGAGTGACCGTATATATGGTGCCGCGTCGCCGCGTCGCAGGCCCC
>BGNK01003946.1:0-62983 GCA_003297005.1 Symbiodinium sp. clade A Y106
CGGGCGCCCTCAAGGATAGGATTCTTCACCAAGGCAGGAGAAGAGGTATGCAATTTCCTTATTGGATAGAGGTTCAAACCAAGCTGAACTTCCCGGAATGCTGGAATCACACCGCTACCCCCCTAACAGGACCACACTGGAAGTACGTCTTAGTACAGAGAAAGTTGCGGAAATCGTCTTTCGAGTTGGCGCCAAAGCGCGCACGCACAGAGCGCGCAGGGCCTCCCTAAAAAAANCCCCCCTAACAGGACCACACTGGAAGTACGTCTTAGTACAGAGAAAGTTGCGGAAATCGTCTTTCGAGTTGGCGCCAAAGCGCGCACGCACAGAGCGCGCAGGGCCTCCCTAAAAAAACACCCTAAGCCTTTAACCCCAAACCCTAAACCCTAAACACCCTAAGCCTTTAACCCCAAACCCTAAACCCTAAACCCCCTAAGCCTTTAACCCCAAACCCTAAACCCTACACACTCTAAGCCTTTAAACCCCAAACCCTAAACCCTACACACTCTAAGCCCTTAAACCCCAAACCCTAAACCCTAAACACCTTAAGCATTTAACCCCAAACCCTAAACCCTACACACTCTAAGCCTTTAAACCCCAAACCCTAAACCCTAAACACCCTAAGCCTTTAACCCCAAACCCTAAACCCTACACACTCTAAGCCTTTAAACCCCAAACCCTAAACCCGAAACACCCTAGCCTTTAACCCCAAACCCTAAACCCTACACACTCTAAGCCTTTAAACCAAACCCTAAACCCTAAACACCCTAAGCCTTTAACCCCAAACCCTAAACCCTAAACCCCCTAAGCCTTTAACCCCAAACCCTAAACCCTACACACCCTAAGCCTTTAACCCCAAACCCTAAACCCTACACACCCTAGGCCTTTCTGCTTTACCAGCACCGAGGTCTCTGCCGGCCCAAGGGTGTGCGCCCCAGCACGGAGGAAGCGCCGCCCTCCCCCGAGGCGGCTCTGTCTTTAAAGGGTTTCCCTCAGGGGATCTATATTGTGGGGTGAGGGTGAAGGATTTTAGGTTTCGAGGCTTTGAGGGTTTAGGATTTGGTGGGGTAGAGTTTCGAGTGTATAGTATCAAGAACTTAGGATTAGGTTTTCGGATTTGCTGGCCTTGGTGTATTCGGATTTGCAGGGCCTTGGGTATTTAGGGTTTGCGGCTTCAGGCCGTTGGTTTGGGGTCTAGGAACGAGTGTGGGGGGTTTCCGGGTGTAGCCTTTGTTTCAGCAGTTTGAGGTTTGCTGATTCGGATCTGGGCTTTGGGGTTTAGGTTTCCGGGCTTGGATTTATGGGGTTCAGGAGGCTGCTTTTGGTTGGGGGGTTCGAGGACCAGTGACCAGAACCTGCGCAGGGCGGAAAAGTGTGCCACAAACCCGAGTCTCATTCTCCACACTTCTGAAGTACCCGGGTTTCGATTGCCTCTGAGAGTGTTCTCGATGCTGGTGCGCTTCAACTAGTTAGGGTTTAGGGTTTAGGGTTTAGGGTTTAGGGTTAGGGTTTAGGGTTTAGGGTTTAGGGTTTAGGCTGCGGCAGGCCGCAGAAGTGAGGAATTCGGTACTTGAGTTCAGGCTTCTGGAGGATCCCTAGATTAGGGCTGAGCTTCAGGAGACCCCTCAGGGTTTATAGGGTTTAGGGTTTAAGCCCTAAGCAGATAAGGGTTGAGGTTCAGGGGCATGACGCTGGATGGCTCGGGGAAGAAAGAGACTGAAAGTTCGCATATCACCTGGATCCGGGTTCCACAGAACTAGGCCACAACACGACTTCAAAGAAGCGTGCTACAACAATCATCGGTTTGAGTGTAGTTTTTGGCAATGAGCAGATTTTGGTTCAGGATTTGCGGCCTCAAAAGATTCCAGCCTGCCATCCTAGGTTTATGGTTTAGGGTTTGGGGTTCAGGGTTTAGGGTTTACGATTAAGGACGGTGGGGGTGAAAGCCCTAAACCCTAGACCCTAAACCCTAAACCCTAAACCCTAACCCCCGATTCGCCGCAGGTTCCGCAGACGGCGACGCCCTCGAAGCCGCCGCCAGCACCGGTGAATCCAGCGCTCGGGGCTTGGTCTGTTTGGCTTAGGGTTTAGGGTTTAGGGTTTAGGGGGAAGGGATGGGGGTTTGGGGTTGAGGAATTTCGGGGTTATGGGCAGCCAAACCCTAAACACAAACCTACAAACCCTAAATAACCCCAAAGAATCCCCTAAACCCTAAACCCTAAATAACCACAAAGAATCCCCTAAACCCGAAACCCTGAATTATCCCAAAGAAGCTAAACCCTAAACCCTACATAACCCCAAAGAATCCCCTAAACCCTACACCCTAAACCCAAAATCACCCGAAAGAATTCTCCCACCGCAAAGCGCCACAACCCGACGGCGCCTGAGGAGGTCGGCAGATCCGGGACCACCAGGGCCGAGCCCCGCGGGGCGGATGCCCAGTGCCCAGGCACGGAGGGCGTTTTCTTCCCAGGTTTAGTTTTTCGTTTATTCATTTATTCATTTATTTATTTATTTATGATTATTATTATTTTTTAAAATATCTTTTGTCCTATGTATTTTGAGATTTTGCTTTTTTGGGGCAGGGTTTGGGTTTAGGGCTTAGGGTTCGCAGTTTTTGTGTAGTAGAGATGGGTGTTTAGGAGTTTTAGAAGTGGGTTGGTCTTCCCTAAGCCCAAAGGCACAAAGCCCCAACGGTTTTTATGATAGGGGTTCGAAAAAGCTATGATTATTCTTACTGATTGTTGTGGCCTTTATATTGTGCCCTTCTATGTTGGATCTGAAATCCTCATGTCTTGAGTACCGTGAATTCAGCGGTTGTACTCTTAGATCAGGATAGTAGCGATGTTTACGATGCGGCTATGATGCTGCTCGTCTCTCCTCCGCCTCCTCCTTCTACTCCTGCTCCATGCTTCCTCCTCGTCCCTCCTCCCTCCTCTCTCCTTCCTCTCCTCCTCCTCCTGCTCCTCCTGCTCCTCCGCCTCCTCTTAGAGTAGCCACGAGTCACTAAGGCCTTTCAGAGCCTTACACGTGCTTGATAAGTATTACACGACCCTCTAAATGATTGATTGCCCCTGAACTCAAACCGTACCCCTGACCCCTGAACCCCTGTCCAAGGAGTTCTGAAGCCATGCATCCAAAACGCTGATACTCCAAGCCCAAATTAAACCCAGCGCTTACAAAGCCCATTAAAGCTGTTAGCCGCGACCTAAACCTTAGACCCCAATCCCTGCACCCAACACTTCAAATCCCAAGACCTCAGACCACGCTACCCCCTCACACAGAAATGAATTAAATTCAAGAGCCTTATCAACAATTTGTCTAGAACCGTTATGATCCCTTAACTTCCCCTATAGAGAGACCTATAGAACCCCTACGAGCCCCGAGAGATTTCGAAGCGCAGGGAGCTCCCCCTCCTCTGAGTCCTTCACCGCAGCCGGCGAAGCGAAAAACCCTGGAGAGGCCCAGGATCCTTCCTTTTTTTTGGGATTCAGGGTTTTGGGTTTAGTTCTTTTTTTCTGGATTCAGGGTTTTGGGTTTAGTTCTTTTTTTTGGGATTTAGGGTTTTGGGTTTAGGTTTTTTTTAGGATTTAGGGTTTTGGGTTTAGTATTTTTTTAGGGTTTTGGGTTTAGTTTTTTCTTTTTTTTTTTTTTTTTTGTGGGGGGGGGCTGGGGATGGGGATGGGTTTAGGGGCTTAAGGGTCTCGAGTTTAGGCGTATCAAGGGCTTAACGTTTGGGGCTCTGGGGATGTAAGGGCTTAAAGGTTTAGGGGTGGGGTTCGAATCCTATAACTGGGCTTTGGAGTACCATACTTTAATACTTTTTTGCTTAAAGGAACCCTTATGAAATAGAAGTTTATACTTTTTTCTCCCTGGTTACTTAAAAGCCCAGATAAGGTATTCCAAAAAAGGAACTGCTATGGAGCCCTAAACCCTAAACCCCTAAACCCCTAAAGGTTTGGAATCTAGAGCTTACGGTTCAGCGGTTCAACCACTTTGGTGAGGCAGCGTTTGGGTTTTGGTAGACCTTCAAAACCCAACACCCTAAACCCTAAACCCTAACTCAGGGTGGTGAGGTCCTCCCGGGCAGGGGTCTAGTACGGAGTCTGATCGGGTCAGGTTTCGAGTTGCTTATGGGGTTTAGGGTCTACGGTTGAGGGCTTAGTACTTACAGCTTGTAGGGGTTTACTTGGGTAGCTATACTAATTAGGGTTATAAGTATAGTTACCCTAGTTATAACCCTACTTAGAACTACCCATGAACCTCCCCTAAACCCTATACTCTTGTAGAATCCCTATAGATCCCTTTAAAGGGACCCTTAAAGGAACCCTTATAACTACCCATGAACCTCCAAGTAGGGGTTTAGAGCTCCGGGATGAGAGTGTGGGTTTAGGGAAACCCCGGAGCGAGGCCCAATTTGGCTGCAACGCCGCAGCGCGAGCCGTCTCAGATGCCGGGTGGGATCCTCAGAGCTGCTTCGTAACCCCCTTCCAGCAGGGCCAGTAGGGCTTCTGGGGTTTAGGGTTTAGGGTTTGGGGGTTTAGGGTTTAGGGTTAAGGCTTCAGATAAGAGTCCTTCTTGTCACAGTGGCATAATATGCCATTATTATCCTTAGGGCTCCAGAAGCACAAGGTCACCTTGCAGTTATCGTATACCACTACTATCCTCAGTGGCCCCGTGTCCGTGGAAGGGTTCTATACTACACGGCTACCTTTGGGGAGTTTAGGGTTGTCGGGTTCGCAAGGCATCAGAGGCGGTTTAGGCGGGAGTTAGGTTTTGGGATTTACGCGATGAGGGAGTACGGTTTAAGGTTTAGAGCTCCAACATGCTAGCACTGGGAAGTAGAGTTTATGGCGTTGGGTTCAGAAGTGTCATGTTCGGGTTTTGAGTTTGGGAACGTCTTCGAGTCTAGGCAAGCTTGCCGATGAGTGGCAGTTCCGAACGGATAGCCGAAGATCTGTGTCCCGGAGCTAGCTACCATAACATCTCGATCCGACGTGGTTTTCTCACTCTGAGGGAGGTACATGGGTGGTTGTCAAAATTATGGTCCCTTTTTGCGTCCCCATTATAATACGGCACCTATTATTTAGGGTACCCCAAAAGGGACCCTAATTTTGACAACCACCCACATGTGTCCGGAAGCTGCCAAATCCAGAAGTGTCCCGGCGACTCCGCGGAAGATGTGACCTTCGACTATGCAACCAGTGAAGCCTTGCAGAACACCAGCAAGCATAGCAGTAACTACAACAACATATCTGACATTAACTGAGCTCCGACTCTTCCACTTGTTCCATTGCTACACGTGGACACTTAAACTAAGGGGACCTGCAACATCGAATGACGATAGGCAGCAGAATTATTTGTAACACTATCACCTTAGAGTCTCCATTTTTTCTCTGGCTTCGAGAAAATATACCGCAAAGCAGCAGTGTAGCTTGCAAGCGAACATGCAGAGCAGAGTGTGTCTTCATGGTTGTAAAGTCTCTTGCACCTCCCCAGAGTTCCTGAACCATGGTGCCGGAACGACACTGACCCTCCAACCGTGAAGCCCTAAGCCTTAAACCCTAAACCGTAAAGGAACCCTCAACCCAAAAGCCGTTGCTTCCCAGTCCTGCAGTTTTCGGGTGTGATGTCGGATTCATAAACCCTCACCCTGCGTAAGGATGGGGGGATTAATCAGGCCCTTGTGAATTGTACAGACCCGATACAAAACTGTTGATTTTTAATCACTAAGCCCCTACGAGACATTTCTAAGTCCTTACAAACCGCTTCAAATCCTTGTTAGTTGAACACCTATGCACTTTGCAAGCCAAAATCCTCAACACTAAACCCGAAACCCTAAACCCTAAACACTGGAGGTACGGGCGCGGGCACGCCAGGGCTCCCGTTGCCCCCGCCACTGCCAGTGCCTGGCCGAGGGCCGGGGCCCTAAACCCCAAGCCTATATGGTTTAGGGTTTGCATGGGGTTGACGGTTGAGGGTTTCAGGGTTCCAGGGTTTCGGGGGTTGGGGCTTTCGGGTTTGAGGGTTTGGGGTTATAGTATCTAAAGAATATGTTTCCATATATGTTATTTTCTGTATAAGTGTATGTAACCACAAAACCCTATATTATATAAGCTCCACACTCTACAGCCCCAGCCCAGTTGTTCGGACTCTACATCATAAGGCCAAGACCCTAAGCCCCAACGCCTGTCCCTTCAAGTACATACCGCAACCCGAAGCCCGCCAGTCAAACTCCAAAGCTCTGAACCCCAAAAGCCCATGAGCCAATAAACGCAAAGCCAGATGTGTCCTAAACCCCGCACCCTCAATCTAAACCCTAAACCCTAAACTTCCTTAAACCCTAAAGCCCAACACCCCTTGAGCAACAAAAGCAAAGCCCAATTGGCCAACCTCCCAGGGCCTTTGCCTCGCCAAACCCGGTGTTGCTGGGCGCAGGTCGGGGGCGTGATTGGAAGTCTCTATCTATCTATCTATATATATATATAGAGGAGAAGCTCCACGATTGAGTAGATTATTAGGTTTAGGGTTTAGGGTTTAGGGCTCAGGGTTCGAGTTTAGGGTTTAGGGTTTTGGACTTAGGGTGCTTTTTTGGGGTGGTTCAGGTTTGATTAGGGTCTTTTGTTGCAGCCTTGGGATGTTCTTGATGTTGAGTTTGAACTGAGGTCTTGTGTTTGGGCTTGGAGAGTTCTGATCCACGACAATCACGGAAAAAGCACTACGCTTGCACCGAGGAGTATTCCTAAACCCCGATTCCTACACCCGAAACTCTAACATCAACAACTCTGGAGCCCAAGCACCGAGCCCAAAGCCTATGCGGCGGGGAAGTTTACCCCCCTTGGCAAACTGACGTGGGTCTAGGGGTTTCGGGCCAGTATTCACACGATCCCTCTAAGCTTTCGTGCCTTTATCCCTTCAGATTGGCGGTTCATCTTCTAGCAGTCGATAGTCGTTTGTGGTTGCTCGTTTGGCGTTCTTTGTGCCTTCAGAACCTGATGTCCTGATACTTGCAAGCCGTAGCAGAATCAATGCAACAACTATGATAGTTGTTCCTACACATCAGCCCTTAACCCCAAAGCCTAAACCACAAACTCTAAGCCCCTAAACCCCAAAGCATGAATAGCCCCTAAACTAGAATCCCTTAAACCCAGCCCCCTGCTCAAACCTTTTGCCCGGAACCCTGAACCGTTAGGGTCGTAGAGCTGTCAGGCACTCCGACTTCCGCCACATCAAACGGGCTGGGCCCAGAGAACTCATGACTAATGACTACAGAGGGCTCGAACAATTAGAATGGGTTTTGTAGGATTTTCGAAATGGCTTTATAGGGTGTCTTGGAGTTTTGTACCGGTGCCCCAATAATTGGAAGAGGATCTTGTTGTACATGTTTGTACATGTTGGTAGAATGACTAGAAAGGCTGAAGCACGAATAGCGAGTTCTGGGTGTTGGGTTCGAGGATTTCCGCGGAAGCTTGGTTTCGTGACTCAGTGCAGGGTTTCGGTCTTTAATCTGTGGGTCTTGGAGTTGTCTTTCAGAACGTGTTGTGTAAGCTGTCGTCTGTCGGGGTTCTCAGGTCTCTGCCCTAAATCCTACAACTCCAAATGGTAAGCCTGCTTCTCAAGTTGGCAGCAGAAGGGTTCGGCCTTGAAATTTACAGATTTTCTCTTCAACCCTAAACCCTAAAGACTTGCGGTTTAAGGGCCGTGTCTCTGGGTCTTACGATCAAGGTGGAGGGTTTCTCTTCTCACATGTCTGGCTCTCGGAGCCTTGCAGAGATCAAACAGGGTTCAGAGTTTAGGGTGGATGGTTGGCCCTAAACCCTAAACCCTGAACCCTAAACCCTAAGCCCTGAACCGTAAACCCTAAAGCCTAAGCTCTAATCGAAGCCCCAAACTGCTGCAACTACCCGACCAAAGCCCGACACCTTATTCCCGAACTTTTTTGTGGCTTCTAATTTAGGGGTTTAGGGTTTAGGGTTTAGGGTCTAATTTAGGATATTCTGGGGTTTAGGGTTTAGGGTTTAGGGTTTATGGCTTCGGTATATTGTGGTACACTTCCAATCAGGCCCTGAAGGCAAAACCTTCCCGGTCGGATAGGCTGAGAGCTGGTGATTCCATCCTGCCTTCTTGGTGTTTTCTTCGGGTTCAGGGCCATCGTGTTTAGGGCTTCAGAGTCTCAATGGGCCATAGAGGTGTCTCAATCGGTAGAGATTGAAAACGCCGCGCTTTCCAAAACTCGTCACGCCCATCTCCTCCGTCTCCTCCTGGACATGCCGTGGTTGCTCTTAGCCTTTCGTTTTGTTCAACAGCCCTACATGCCGTCTACAGTAAAGCCCTATTTAAATGTTTCGAGGATCGGGAAGAGAAACATTTAAGGGCAGGGAGCTAGAAGAGACGGAACCTCACAGAATCAAGAACGCCCAGCGTCAGAAGCCGTCTAGAGTAGAAGTAAGCAAAACAGATCCGCATCCCAGCGCTTCAGACACCTGGCGCGTGCTTTTCGGCCCGTGGAAGCTTATTAGTAGCAGTAGGGCTCCCTCATTGGGGGGCTTGGATTTCGGGTTTAGAATTTCAGGGTCTTGGGTTGTCCCGGCCCTAAAACCCAACCATCTCCCGATCGGGCCGATCCATTGTGAGCAATTTCCGGACCAGCCCGACCCTTGAAGCTCAAACAGGGGGAAGTGGCGAATTCGGGCTCTTTACACCTCAGAGCCCAAACGTGATAGGCCCCCTCAACCGCTTACATAAACCCCTAAATGGTTCTGGGGTTCCTTTCGCAACACGGATGGCGCGCCGGCGGCACGACATCTGAGCGCAAGGCTCCATGAAATTCACTCGCTTCGCGCTCCTGGTGCATGATTTATGCCGAAGAAATCGTGCTTCTGGGGCTTAGGGCTGAGGAGGGGGTGCTTGCTGTGGCAGTGGGCTTAGGGGTGCTTTTGAGGCCCTTGAGGCTTCAAGACGAGGGCTGAGAGTCAAGGCGGTTAAGACAACCCTAAACCCTAAACCCTAAACCGATTCGATCTAGGCTTTTGGGTTCTTAGGGCGTACGGTTGAAGGTATGAGGTTTCGGCTTCAGGAAGTTCGGGGTAGAGGAATATGAAGTAGGGTTTATATTACCGTTTTGGTGAGCGTAGATAGGCCTCCTTTTGAATTGGTGAGTGTATATATTGGGCTTTATTATGGGGATACTAGTAATATAAACCCTACACCATATGGGGTTTAGGGTTGAGGACTCAAGATATACGCCTTAGTGGTTTAAGATCCGAGTCATCCGATGGGTTCTCATTCGGGGACCCTTCGCTTTAGCTCCGACAGGGAGACTCCTCAACGATTCATTCATTCGGGCGTCTGCACCAGGGACCCCCCCCCCCCCCCCTCAAGGAATGGAGCCAAGGGTCAGCCAACAGCCTCCAAACCAATCATATGGCAGTTTCCGAAAATGGGGGACCCTAATGTAGTACCCTAAATAGTAGGACCCTTACTATAAGGACCCCAAAATAAGGCACCCTAATTTTCGGAAACCCCCATATCGGAAAGCCAGTAGCATGATGTTGCCGGCGCGGGCCAGTGTGTCACCTGAACTCCTATCTGACCCTAAACCCTCGGCCCCAAACCCCATTTCTTAGACTGCAGAGCAAAAAAACCCCAAGTTAGAAAGCCCTACACCCTCAAGCTTACATCTTATGCCCCAGAGAACTGAGGCTCTGGATTTTCGCCACCTTGGCCACCTGTGCAAAGAGCTTGGAGGCGGTTCACGATCAGAGGGTCTTGAGGTCAAGGCTACCCTAACCTTAAACCGGAGACACTATAATCCTTAAACTTAAACCGTTAAACCGTAAACCTAAACCCGAAACCCCAAGCGACGTCAAAGCAACTCATGAGGGGCAGTGTGGGCTTCTGGGTGTCTGGGATTTAGGTTGTAGGACTTGGCGTTCCGGTTTCAAGGAGTTGATTGAGGCGGGGGGGAGGGTTCGGGATTGTAGGGTTTAGGGTTTGAGAGGGCTGGTCAATTTTTGGAGTTTTTGTTTTAGGGTTCAGAGTTTCCGTTTCTTGGTGATTCCGGGGCTTGTGGTGTGGGCTGCATCCAGGCTTGAGCACATGTGCTCTGGCGGAATTTCTTGGGCCTTTCTTCTAACTTAGAGCTTGTTTTAAGCGAATATGAGTTTAACTGCTCGAATAATTATCAACCAATTATTCCTCCTCCGGGTTCCTCTTACAACGATGTAATATACGTACCCCAAAGTCGTGTTCTTATTAGTAAGGTGCCCCAAACTTAAAAAATACAAACCCTCAACCCGAAACCCTAAATTCCTGGACCCCTATGAAACTGTTTTGGGTCTCCTTTTCAGATTTCGTTAAATAGGTCCCTAGTCAGGTTGGTTGCTTTGGGGTTCAGGTACTAAATCCTTCACCTGAATCCCAGAACCTCCCCCTCTTGTGGGAAGGCGCGGCAGCCTGTAGTGCTGCACCTCGATGCTTCAGGCGCATCTCCACCTTGGGGTTTAGGCTTTGTTTTTTTTTGGCTTCAGGCTTTGGGGTCTATGATTCAAAATTTACGGTTCATGTCCAAGGCTTAGCATGCGAATGTGGAGGTGGAGTGTTCCGGGTATGCCCCAAGGCCTAACCCTAATCGTAAACCCTATCCCTACAAACCCTAGCCGGGTTCGTCTAACCCCGGCCATAGATGACATGGTTTTCGAGCTACTGCGGCTTTTTATACTCATCCTAAACCCTGAACCCTAAACCGTTCCGCCAGCCGATCAGATTTCCAATGGTCCTCGGCGGAAGCAGCCGGACGCCGGCTGGCTGAGAGGTCGGCGGACATGAACTCCATGGGGCTCAGGGTTTAGAGCCCTAAACTCTCGGTTTAGGGTTTCGGGTTTAGGGTTTACAGCCCATACCCTAAACCTTAAGGGGTTTTTAGGGTTTAAGGTTTTGAACTTCAAGTGGTTCAGGGTTTAAGTTTAGGGCATGGGGCTCTGAGAGTATTTCTCACACCCGGGTTCCCTTTAATGTTCTTTTTAGACTGGTGAGGCCATCATTCTGGGGATCCCAGAGGGGGCCCTAAATCGCAGAACTCCCATTGCGGGTCTTAGGGTTTTAGTAGGGGTTTAGGGTACTGGGCTTCCCGGGTTCAGGGTCCAAGCTCTCCCTGAAGTTGAACTGTTCTGGAACACGAAACCGATTTTGGATTTAAGGTTTAGGGTTTGGGGGTGTCCGAACGAGGTATTTTGAGCGTTCAGCATGGCTGGCTGTCGCTCGCGTGCCGAGGGTTCATCACTACCAACATGTAAATGTTTCCCGACTGAGCACACATACATGCCGCTTGCGACTGGTTGGCCTGCTTCTATGCTACCTCAGAGGCTGATGTGTTACCCCTTTCTGCTAGCGACGGAAGAGACCAGCATTACGGGCATCATTGGACGACCGTTTCTAGGTCCGCAGTACTGGACCAGCCTCTGCTCCGTCTGCTTGAACACCACCCAGCGCACCTTTGTTCCGCCAAAAATGCCCCTACACCATGGTCACGGTAGGGCCTCAATGCTGGGTTTTGGGTTTAGGGTTTAGGATTTAGGGGTTAAGGTGTAGGGTTTAGGGGTTTAGGGTCAGCTGGCATAGTCAACCCTGGAGCAGTGAGGAATGCGAATGCAAGCTGCAGAAGTCAGCGGCTGCTGCTGAAACCTCGCAGGCGACTTTGGGAGATCGGAGGGACAAATTTCCCATATCACTCCTTAGGGTTCCTTGTTATCATTCTAAGGAATAGGCATTAAGGCCCCACAAATTCAGGGAACTCCGGCCTTTGAGATTTCGGCGAGGTTCTGAGAGTCTGGGAAGTCTCTAACAGTCTTCGCTATTGACAAGTCCGTCGCGCTTCGTTCGCATGCCAGCTCCTTTGGTTCTGAACCGAGCCCCTTTGGTTTTTGAAACGCTTGGCAGGGTTTAGGCGAAACCCCAAATCCAAAACCCCTAAACTTGAAACCCCTAAACCCTAAGGTTTAGGGTAAAGGGTTTAGGGTTAAAGGCCCTATAATAGACAGAGCTCCACAGCGGCGCAGCTGCTGTTGGAAGAAGATGCTTTCTTTGGCCGCCTGAAGCACTCGAACCCACCTTGATGCACATCCTGTCCCTTACTTACGTCTTACGTGCGATTCCACAGCAAAGTGCAAACCCTAAGCTCCAGACCTGCAGCCCTAAAGCCCAGGCCCGTATATCCTAACCCCGAAACCCATACAGGGAGCTTGCAATTAAAACCAAAACCCGAGCCCCCAAGACCCTTTTGGTGAAAACACTAAACCAAACCTTATAATTTCTTAATTCTCTAAGTTTTACACAACAATTGATGCCTTAAAAAATTATAAACATAAACCTCCCAACCCGCCAGCCCTATCCTTTCACGATACGTTTTAACCTTTCATGGCATATCACTTGCGGGTGACATATCTGTGGTTAGGAAGAGTTTGCAATTGCGGGTTTTTGGGGGCATGCAAACAAAGCATCAAACTGGTCTTTCGCAGCTATACTCTCCAAAATGCGCCCCGAAACCAAATACATCTTTTGACATCTTTTTGGGGCAGCAATTCTACATGTTTTTGCTTTTTGCAGCAGTTCGCTTGCAAGTATGCTTGTGCTGATCTCTTAGTGTTCGGTGACCGGAACTCAAGTGCTTTCTTGCGTGCTGTTTGGGTCTCTTTGCCGAGACGGCCAGTGAGAGTTTTAGGACCCTGCACCACTGCGGTTTCTGGACCCGGAACTGTGGTGCCAACAGAGGGTCAATTTCGGACAGACTGGGGTTCCTGACGGTCTGGGGTTGCTCGCCTCGCCGATTGTTTAGGTATCTAAAACAGACCGGGACCTTTAGCGTTTATCTTTGACGAGCCCAGCACAGGCACAGAGGAGAAAGCACCTCGGAGCCGTCACGCCGATTAGCCGAGAGGCTGGGGACTTGGGGACGGTTTTGGGGATTTCCGGTTCGTCGAGCTGTTTCTGGTTTCCAGGTTTGACGGCTCTAGACCCCTCAGTTTAAACGGGGCGGTATGCCAACGGACTCGAAACCCAATTCAAGCTTCTCCAAGCCATGGTCTGGTCCGTGGCAGGCTCCTCACAAACGTGGAGGAACTGCAAGGCACCTCGTGGCAGCACCTGTGGCTTGAGCGCGATGGAAATGTGAGCCGAGGGTTTGGTTTAGGGCCTCGGAGACCAGGGGTAGAGGTTAACGGTGTAGGGCTTGGAGTTTGCAGTATGGAAGTTTGGCGTTTGTGACCGATGGGTGGGATTCGATTCTGCTGAGTCGGTTCATATCGGCATGGGTGGCTTTCGCAAGACGTACCGTCACAAAACCTTCCATATTTGATGGCATTTCGGCAAACATGGTACTCTAAAATCCTGACACCCTGAAGCGCTAAAGGTCCGGCAGCCGCCTCAAGCCTAGAGCTTGAACCCTGCACCGCAAAATCCGAGCATTAGGGTTTTTGGGGTTGTCTCGGCTCAGGGTTTTGCGCTTCTGGGATTTATATATGGGTAGCTGTCAACATTAGGGTCTCTTTTTGGGTCCCTATTATAGTACGGCACCTATTATTTAGGGTACCCAAAAAGGGAGCATAATTTTTGACAACCACCCATATGATAAAATAGCGCTTCAGGCTTCAATGCTTTGAGGGCACGGGGTGATGGGCCGTTGAAAACACTACGTTGGATGGGGGTTCAAGGGCGTGAGGTCTTGGGTTGGGTAAGGGTTTATGCGTGGCGGGTTAAGGGTTCAGAGTCTAGCGGACGCAAACATGCAATCCGTGGGACCACTACAGTCAGGATAACCCGGCAGTCAGGGTTCAAAACCCGTACACCCTGAGCCTCCAAGCTTGGCACCACATGGCAACCTCAAGCTCTAAACACTACAACTCCCAAATCTCCAAACTCTAAACCCGGATATCCTCTTTGTATTCTAAACCTCTCCCTGCAATAAGGACGGGGACAGGGAGTTCAATATCAAGACCAAGAAAGCAGGGCTTATGTGTCTGTCGGCATGCCGAGCATGTCTGCATCCATGTAGACTTGCTTGGCCTTCGGCAGGTCCTACAGTCTTGAAAGCGGCAATATTCTAACGGGTCTACATTCGGGACTGTTAGAACAAGATATCTGAAAAAAAACATCAAAGCGAATAATCGGAGCCTCCCCCCACAGGTTGCCCCTTAACTGCAAAGCGCCCCAGCTCAAGCAAACAATAAACAGCCCTACATCATAAACTCTAAGAGCAAACACCTCGGAATGAGATGTAGAAGGCTAGACCCTTTGCAGGCACCAGCATCCAAAACGGTGTAAACTTGGCCTACCAAAACTCTCCAAGTACTCTAATTATACCCAAAACCCTAATATCCTAAACCCAAACCCAATACCCTGAACCCTAATACTCTAAACCCTAGCCCACTATACCGCAGACCCTAAACCCCTAAAGTCCGCAGCCCTCAGCGGCCTCTAAAGGTGAGATGAAAGTAGGTAGGATTCAGGATCTGCTACATAAGCACTCTTCGTTGAGAATATCTCACCTACCTTCATCCCTACACCCTAAACCCTAAACCCTAAACCCCAAACCCTAAACCCTAAACCTTAAACCCTAAACCCTAAGCTCAGGTCTCGCATCGGCATTGACATTGCCGACCTCGGCTGTTCGTCAGTGGAGGAGCTTTCGGGTCTCCGTGTGGGTTTCAGGCTTCAGGTCTTAGGGGATTTAGGGTTCTAGGGTTTAGGGTTATAGGGATTACGGTTTAGGTTTAGGGTTTATGCATAGTTTCATGGACCCCGGAAGCTGACAGGAACGACGGCGACGTGGATGGCCGGGGGGGGGGACCACGGCGACGGCAACGACGACGACGATGTACTATCTGTGCTGATAACGACGGCGAGATGACCGGTGTGCTTTCTTGTGTGTACATGTGCAACTTGAAGAAGCAGTGTGCTTGCGTGAGAGCTTTCGGGTTTAGGGCCTATGTGCAGCGACATGTGCTTGCTTGCTTGTGTGTGCATGTGCGACTTAAGGAAGCGGTGTGTTTGTGCTACAGCTTTCGGGTTTAGGGCTTGTGTGCATGTGCAACTTGAAGAAGCAGTGTGTTTGTGCGAGAGCTTTCGGGTTTAAGGTAGAAAACCTTTGGTCTTTGTCTGTGTTTAAAAGATGGACTGTGCAAGTCAAGACTGATTGGAATATGCTGTGCTCGTTGTCTCTGCTTAAAAGGAAAGAAAAACCAATAGAAACACAGGGTTTAGGGGCTTCAGAAGCCCTTGGTCTCTGTCCCTGCCTACAAAGGGTTTAGGGGCTTTAGAAGCCCTTGGTCCTTGTCCCTGCTTAGAAGGAGCGAAAAACCAATAGAAACACAAGGATTTAGAGCTTTAGAGCCCTTGGTCCCTGTCCCTGCCTACAAAGGGTTTCGGAGCTTTAAAGACCCTTGGTCCTTGTCCCTGCTTAAAAGGAGCGAAAAACCATGCACTAGAAACACAGGGATTTTGAGCTTCAGAGGCCCTTGGTCCTTGTCCGGGATTAGGGGCTTTAGAGGCCGTTGGTCCCTGTCCTTGCTTAAAAGGAGCGAAAAACCGAGAGAAACACAGGGATTTTGAGCTTCAAGGCCCATCCCTGCCTATAAAGGGTTTAGGGGCTTTAGAGGCCCTTGGTCCTTGTCCCTGCTTAAAAGGTGGGCTGTGCAAGTCAAGACTGATTGGAATATGCTGTGCTGAGGTTCAATGTGTGTGTGCGTGTGTGTGTGAGAAGAAGCGGCCCTTGAGCGACACACCCACACAGCCTTCAGAAGAAAACTAGGTGGAACTTTACTTGTTTAACGACAGGAAGAAGACTATGTAAATGATTGTCCAGTAAATCGCTTGTTGTGTAGCCTGAGTGTGGTGGAAGCTGTGTAGTCAGTGCCGCGCGAGTGAGGTATGTATGTGTAGCATTTGCTGTGTCTAGCTGAGATGGCGGTGAGCAATTCTTGTGTTGTGTGCAAATGCTTTAGGTGCAGTGTCTTGAGCAAGCCATGTAGTGTGTGTATGTATGCGAGCGAGCCATGTGTGATATAGACCTTGTCTTGTGTGCGAATGCCGGGCCACAAATGCTGAAAGCAACGCGGGGGGACGGGGGGNGGGGGCGGGTCGGGCTCAAAATTGGGCCGGAGACGGATGTGAAGCTTGTGTGCAGTGCGAATAGACAGCTTGTGTGCGACCTTAAGGCAGCTTGTGTGTGGAGCAAGCCTTGCATGCCTCTACCTCTGCCACTCTGTGCTTGCATGGAACGACGGCGACACAATCGTGTTGATGGCGAGATGACTGGTGTGCTTGCTTGTGTGTGCATGTGCAACTTGAAAAAACAGTGTGCTTGTGCGAGACCTTTCGGGTGAAGGGCTTATGTTATGTGCAGCGACATGTGCATGCTTGTGTGTGCATGAGCATGTGCGACTTGAGGAAGCAGCATGTTTGTTCCACAGCTTTCGGGTTTAGGGCCTATGTGTTGCAACATGTGCTTCCCTGTGTGTGTGTGTGTGCCGGTGTGCAAGTGCGACTTGAAAGTGTACATGTAGAGACGGCGAGTGGCAATGTCTGTGCGAGAATTTTCGGGTTTAGGGCTTAGACCCGACTACTAGAATGCATCTTTGCAGGACCTTGGTCCTTGTTCATGCTTAAAGGGAATGGAGTGGATGCGTGCAACCTGTGCAAAGCCTTGTGTGAAGCTTGTGTGCAACGACTTGATGGCGTGTCCAGTGTGACTGAGTTGAGTGATTCAGCTTGTGTGTGTGTGTGTGTATCTCAAGCCCTCGGCTCCGGAGCCAGGATGGGGGAGGCCTGTGGCGAGCCCCAAAATGAAGCTTTCATAAGAGAGCTGTGCAAGGCAAGCAATGACTTTTGAAAGGGTTCGAAGCCGCAGGATTTAGTGCCGATTTCCTGCTTCTTCAGTGGCACAGTGTAAAATACCAAACTTGATATTCGGTTCTTGGTGACGAAAGCCAATTGCAAAATATCCGGTTTTGAAAAGGGAAGGCTGAAGAGTGTCCCGGAAGGACGATCGACAGAGTGGGAAGAAAGGGAGGAGACAGGGGTCTGGAGGCTGGAAAAAATGGGGTCTGAAGGGGAGGGGTGTCAGTGCCCAAAAAGCTGAATTTTAATCCTGCCCCTTGCCTCGTGCCCCTTGCCTTGAGTGCTTGAGCCCGGGTGTGCCTGTTTGCGTGTGCATGTGCGACTTGAATAAGCAGTGTCTGTGCTCAAGCCTTCTGCCCTCTGCATAGTCTGTTCAAGGCACCTGAATCGTGCCAGTTCTCAAAATCCATGGGCAGCGACCAGTGGGAGGGGCAATGTGCAAGTCGTACACCCCCCACGAGAGCCCACATCTTCACTCAGGCTGCTGAGGGGCGACAGAAGGGACAGGAGCCCCAGGAGACAGCAACTTCCGGACAAGGTTCCTCTTCGTTGCCTGCCCGCTGTGGGAGACAGGCCAATGGACAACGACTTTGTCTATTGGCCGTCCACGTTGGTTGCCTCCAGACCTTTTCCCGGCTCTTTGTCGTCAATGTGGTGTAGGGGTGTTATAGGTACCAAATAGCCTATAGCGGTTTCCTAGAGTTTCTCAAGCTCAGGGATACCGTTTGCTTCGTTCTCCATTAACATGCTTATGAACTTCCAGGCTACATGTAAGTTAGAGTTGTTACGAAAGGTTTTTGTGGAGGTCATTTTGTTTTGCCGTGACTGTTGGGTTTGAGTTTCAGGGCTATGGGATTAGGACGAAAGAGTTCAGGTATGAAAGCCCCGAACCCTAAACCGTAAATTCTAAGCCACCCGAAACCCAACCACCTATGCCTACGCCTAAACCCCAAAGCCTGAAGGCTTTCAGATGTTCGCCGTTAGAAATGGTGATGGTTGGAAGCTCCCGATGATAGAGTCCCTTTCTATGCCCTGAGCACGTTCAACCGTCATGCGATGTTGATTCTGAGTGTTCTAACCCCCACTCTGCACTGATTTTTGGGTTTGGGCGAAAGTCATAGGCGAGTTGGGTTTGATCTCGTGGGTTTGTACCATGGTTGAGGGTTTGGTGCTTTGAGTATAGGGTTTGGGGTTGCCAAGGAAGCATGCTTGTTTCTCCCCGAGTAAGGATCAATCTCGAACACTGTTGGCTGTCTTGTGTTGGTGGCGCCCTTCCTCGTCCTACTGGTAACTGGTAACAATTTTACCACGACGGTTATGATGACTTTTAGGAACACGCACATCTGGAAGTGCTTCCTGCATATTCACACATTGTCGCTGACATCAAGTCCAAGCAGAAGTCCTTCAAGTACTGTACTTTGGAACCCTAAATCATTACAAACATTCCTCAAGTATATAGTATACATATATACACCACTATTCTATTTAATCAGGTCCCATACTATATTGCCCGGTTTGCGCAAACTTCGAGACTGAGGGTTGCCATCTTTATTTGACCCTTGTGGCTGCTAGGCGAGCGTCTGACGAGACACGAACGCTGCGAATGAAAAATGTCCCTTGTGTCTTCCCATGGCAAGAAAGCCTCTTGAACTATCCTCAACCGAAGCCTTCATATACGGGCTGAACAATTATGGGGTTTCGAGATCTTTTGGATTATGCTGTTAACAAGAATCCCTATAAGGCATTTTTTGCTCTTAAATATCCAGGCTTCTATATGAAGCCTTCCCATGCCCCAAGCTAACCGGCTCCCGTGAGGATGCAAAAGCGACGCTGCAACGGATACGGCAACAGTTTCTCGCGAAAAGTTTGGTTTAGGGGGTGCTTTCGTTTTCTAAGGAACATAGTAAACGATACTGGCAACATGGAAATTCGTGCTTTACTATATTATACCTTTCAAGGCATTAAGTTCCTGAGCTTCACATGATGCCATGGTTGTGGAGCGATCGGTTCTTCCGGTTTCTTGCCCTTGAGGCCACGAGCCCACTACGTACCCAAGACTGCTTGATGCAGCCGCCAAACTTTCAACGGGCCCTGAACTGAACCCTCTACACTCGGCAAGAGCCTTAAACCCAAACCATGAGCTCTCAACCCTAAACCCCAGAGACCACTAAACGCTACATACGACATACACCGGTACATGAAACGTGCAAGATCAAGCTTCATTTTCCAGCTATTTGGGGGATCTGGTGGGCTCGGCCTGGATTAGAGCCAAGTTTTGGAGGGTGCAGGTTTTTCTGCACGCTTGTTCAAGGATTCTTATGGATATTACAGGTTCCTGGTTCCTGTTCGAATTTGTCGGGTCCAAGCACCTCAACAGTTCCAAAAGCCCGGACGGCCGGAACCGGCCAAAACACCAGCCTGAACCATAAACCCAAAGCCCTGAAAACCCAAAGTCTGCGAAGACGCAAACCTTTGAATCCTACGCCTTTCGAACCCCAACACCCTCAAACCTCAAAACCCCCGTAACCCCCCTAAACCGCCTAAACCCCTAAACCCCCTAAACCCCTTAAACCCCCTAAACCCCTAAACCCGAAATAGACCCCCAACACCACCCTCAGAACCCCCNCCCCCCGGCGCAACAAAGAACCCCGTGAGGCAGCTCAGATGGCAAGTCCTCATCCTCACCTCGATTCTACGTGGCCCATCACAAGAAACCGAAACCTTAAACTTAGGGTTTAGCGTTTGGGCTTTAGGCTTTACAGTAGGGTTTTAGTGTTTAGGGTTTAGGTAAACCCCCAAAAGCCTAAACCCTCTCGGCCCCTTAGCTAGAGGTTTGGCGACGACTTAGACTTCATCGAGCTGGATGAGCAGTACTTTGGCGTCATCACATCGATCGGATTTAGCGCTCCGTTAAAGGGTCTACCCTAAACCCTAAACCGTCAAGGATTATCTGATTATCTCCTCCTGCTTCGGAATCAAATTGATTTTGCTTTTTTGACTTTTAGTGTTTAGGGTTCCAGGTCCTGGGGTTAGGGTTTTTGGAGCTTGGGGCTTTAGTGCTTATGGTTTGGCGGCTCGGCCTTTGGGGGGACAGAGCTTTTGGGTTTAGGGCTTTAGGCGAGGGTTTGGGGCCGAGGCTTTTTCGTAATGACTTTTAATGTGTCCATGTATTTGTCTTGTTTTGCTGGTTTTTGCGTGTTTTTGGATTTGACAATCCAACTTACTTAGTTAGTTGGATGTTTAAGGGCTTTAGGTTTGTTGGTCTTATTTGGGTTTTAATCGTTTCTCTTGAGATTTGTTGTTGGTGGCTTCTGTGGTTTCTGCTTCCGAAGTGTAGGGTTGTATCGTTTTGGTTTTAGGGTGTATTTTGCTTCTTGCGGGTTGTTGGTTTTAGTGTTGTCGGGCTTTCGTATAGAGTCCAGAGCGCTGCGTGTTTGCAGGCATAGTGTTCCGGGGTTTGGCTCTCGGGTGGGTCCATAATGGGGTACCCTTTCTGAACCCGCACCTGTGTAGTGCTGTACGTGGTGACGCAGAAGTTGTATGAGGATTTGCAGGACATTACAAGGCGTTGCATCCAAACTCAACCCTAGACCAAGTACCCGAAACCGAAGCCCAGCCCTGTCAACCCCAAAGCTGTGAGCCTATATGCCCAACGCTCAACCCCTAAACCGCATCACCTTGTCCCAATACGACGACCCACGATGAACCGTGACCTCGAAACTCTTCAACCGGTGACGAATAGTTCCCCCTAAACACTGGAATAGGGTTTTTGGGGCAACGTTATTGTATAAATATGTCTGGACTTTTCTGGGTGTATCATTGGTAGTGATTCACGCTCAGATCCATGTCACCTCAGAAGCAGGCAGGGCTCTCCCTTGAGAGTTTTGTAGCCAGAGCGCCAAACCATGAACCGGTCCAGGATCTACAAGCCCTTACAGAGCTTGGCCGTGGTAGATCCATTTTGGCCAACGCAACCCGGTGTCTGTTTCGTGTGGGGTCCTTCTCAAGCAACAGGTTCACTAGACTGAGTTTCGGGGTAGGGTCCAGGTGTAGGGTTTTAGGGTTTCGGGGTTTGGGGTGTAGGGTTCAGTATTTAAAGCGGTGCTATCCCCTTGTATCCTAGATAGCCACACCAAAACCCATGCCCCAAACCTCCAGTCTACCGAATTACAATACACAGAGGTTTTTCCCTGCGTTCTGTCGGTGAGATGACTCTGAAGGATCTAGGAACAATACAGGAGCACTTCTGAAGCAGCTCACTGGCAAAAGTCATCCACATGCCTTACAGCGTGCAACTCACCAGCTTCTTCCATTCATGACCGGCTGGGAGTTCATACTATAGGGGCCTTAATAATTACCTATACTATTTTGGTGGTTCCTGATTCTAACTATAGTATAGTATACCCCAAAACTCGATTCTGATTATTAAGGCCCCCATATTCCCCTCAACTGCAGGCTTCGCCAGGACCACTCCCCAAGTCTCTTTACGGTTTAGGGTTGAGGGTTCAGGGGTTAGGGGTTAATCTAGGGTTTAGGGATCGAGCCCTCATGGTCCGCAATAGTGGGTATGGGTATTGAGGAGGGCCGCACACACCACGTTAGAGGTGCAAGCTCGCGTATTCATGTTTGGGCGTTGAGCAAACCATCATCCGACGGAGTGTTTGCTCGAACAAGTGCGCACCGTGATGTTTCAGGTTTGTATTTGGGATTTTCTTGTGTTGGGCTTATCAGGATCTTGTTTACTAGTTTACTAGTATTTCTCAACGGCTTTCCTCCCTAAGCCATGCGCTCAAGTCCTGAGGCTCTGCACCCTGCCCATAACCGTCAAGTTCCCGAAACTTCAACCCTAGCCGCAAGCATCAAAGACCCTAAGTCGCATTCCTAGAGTCATAGAGTCCAACTATGACTACAGCACCCCCCAAATCCATTGAAAGTCATCATGCCTCTATATTTCGGACACTTCTCAAGTTCCATTGAACATCTCGCAACTGGAACGGCAAGCTGAGTAGTTCCTTAGCAACCAGGGCCCCTTCAGGATGAGGTTGCTATAAGGGTTTAGGGTTTAGGGTTTAGGGGTTTAGGGTTTAAGGGTTTAGGGGTTTAGGGTTTAGGGATTTATGGTGGCCTTGAACTACTTTTTGGGTTGCTTGGTTTCCTGGTCCAGGAGCTGTATATCTTAGAAACGTGGGGGCCCATCCCTAAACCCGGAACCGCCCCTAAACCCTGAACCGTCATCCCTGCATCATCAAACATGCTCTAGACCCTGAGCCTTTCACCGGCTTGGAGAGTCCTAGCTCTTTCGAAGGCAGTATGGTACGCAGCGCTGCAATTTCGAAGGCCCGGGATTGCTAGAAACCGTTCAGGGTTTTTGGGCATCGACACTTCAGGGCCAAAGGGGGTTTGGGATAGTCGTCTTGAAGATGTGTGCTTGGGTAGTTTGGACCCTGAGGCTAGGTTAGGATTCGGCGAGGGCAACGGGTTTGGACCTATTTTGGGGCTTCAGGTTTAGGAAGTTGAATCTGGCTGTCGGGCTGTTTGAGCCGATTTGCAGTGCAGGATTGAGGACTTGTAGGTTCTTTAAGACGCACATTACCCTGAGCCCTTATAAACCTTCTTTCAGTTTAGGCTTATGGGTGTTGGTGATTTGTGATATTGTTGGCCGTAATTTCGTGAGCAACGCTTAGTTTTATGAGCTTGTGTGTGTTGTGATTCAAACGAGGCTTTAGCGGTCTGGTTTAGATGGGTTTAGGGCTTTTCTGTTTCAGGAGGGTTGATGATCTTAGAGCTGAGTGGCAAGGATTTGAGCTACAGATCTGCTTCAAAGACGAATAGGTCATGACCACACGCTTCTTAAAGGTAAGTGAGTTATACTCTGACCGCTTCACTGACTTGAGGTTCAATCTTGCACCGTTTTCGGCTTCGAGTGTCTGCTGCAGGGGTTCGCTGTACTTTGCTGGAATTAGGGTTTCGCGTTTCCTGCTTCTAACCCTAAACCCTAGACATGTCCACGCCGATACGGCGATCCTAAAGGGCTAGCAAAAAAATGACACAAAGAGAGCCCAAACCTCAAACTAAGTCTGGGGTTCAGGGTTTAGAGATTTAGGGACTTTTTTCTTTACAACAAAACCACTAAATCCCTAAACCCGTGAACCCTAAACTCTTGCCCAAAGTTCTCAAGCTGCCGCACCACTGTTCGGAGAGCCTTGGTAGCAGGTGCATGGCAGCAGCTAGAGGCCGGCTACGGTCCGCTGTTTGGGGGGGGGGGGCATCGACTGTAACAAAAAGGATGCTGTTTGGGCTGACTTATTATAACAATGATATAACATAGTATAACATGATGAACTATGATCCAATATGACATACATATAACATAATAGAGTAGGAGACCTAAACCCTAAACTCCAAACCCGCAGACTCTGTAGGCAGCTGTCGAGTCTGCAGTGATCCGAAAGGTATGATCAGGAATTTGGGAGTCCATCGTTACTATAGGGGCCAAATATATACCAATACTATTGTCGGGGTTGCTTATCATAATTATGGTATAGTTGGCCCAAAACCCTATTATTTTTAATTATTAAGGCCCCCACATTAACTGATTGAGAAACTCCGAACTTGCAGGGCGTTGCAACTTGATGTTCTCTGAGGCTTTCCGTTCAGGTTTGCGGGCTTTGCGTCTATGTAGAGTTGGATGGCTTTGGGTTCCTTGACCAAGCTTGGGGTATCATAATCCATATACAGCTTAACCCCACAGGCTAGTAACGTTTAGTCCCCGCCCGTACTTAGTACTTATACGCAGATAATACACCCTGCTACTGAGCAGTACAGCTCCTGTGCAGCAGCCTGTATATCTATCTATGCTACACGATACAGCAACAGCCTACCACTAGTTATCTCTTTATGATGCAAGCAGCCTTAACGTCAGGGATTTTTGTCAAGATTAGCCCAATTAACTATAGGCTACCAGTAACTCAAGGCATAACATGCGCTTGAATGTGTTGTATTTCACAGTACTCTTCAGCATTACATGGTAAACCCTCTCATGTCCTTTGAATGACCCCTGCAATTTGCTGTGTAAGTTTGGAGGCTGCTCCTTCAGACTCAAGACTGCAGCTTACGGTTTAGGGTTAGGGTTCAGAGTTTAGGGTTTAGGGTTTAGGGAAAGGCTGCTCGCATTGTTATGCCATTCTTAGGGTGTCGCTGGAGACCTTCGATCACCGTACGTAGTGCCTTAAGCTCGCTTGCGGGGGGAGGGGCGCTGCGGGGCGTTTGCGAATTTCATTCTGTTTTTGCTGGGTTCTCGGTTCGGGGTTGTAGCCTTTGGTGTTGACTGGGGTTTCCTCGGCAGGCCCTGACGACAAGCCCGACAGAGGTGGCGTGCCGTGCACTGCTTCTCTCAACAAATAATTTCACACCGGTTGTATTTGGGTCGTGGCTTTCGGAACCTAAGCGCTCCACCTGATAAAGGATTCTCAGTAGCAGCGGCACTGGTCCTTTTGGGATTAGGTCTGTTTGATAGTCGGGTCTTTGTGGCAAGCAGTGGAAAAAGGCACCCTCAAACCACACAAAGACATAAACAGATAACTACACCCTAAACCCTAAACCCCGGACCGTTACTCTCTGAGTTTTCATGGCTGTCCCGTTAGGGAGGTGACCCTGGGTGATTTCCGGTCTCTGACTTGCGAGGTTTCTTCTGGGACTGTGGGTTCTCTTGTGAGTAGCTGAGGGTATGCAGCACTATTGTAACATAGAGCAGCCTTTTGAACCAAGAGCTTTACCTGTTTGTCGGTATTATGGACTGGGCAGCTATGTCTTTCTTGTCGATCGTCTGCCTAGTTATGGAAAAAGGTGCGTATGTGTTGGTATGCGGATACCAAAACGAGACACATCAGTTCATTTATTTGATTGCCTGATTGCCTTGCTCGTCGTGAACCTGAAGTTTCAAGTCCGAAACCCCAACCCTTAAACCCTCAACCCCAAAACCTAGAACGCCTGAACCCAACACGATAAACCTAAGCCCTAAGCCTTGAACCTTACACCTTACACAACTGCTAGGTCAAGTCCCTAAACCCCTAAACCCTACCCGAAACCCGAAACCCGTTTCCCTAAACCTTACATCGGAAGCGCGGACAGGTCGTTGTGGCACTCATTGACACTGGGTTGACCTTCGGCCACGAGGATCTTCAAGGCATCCAGCATTTGGGCGGTTGAGAGAACTAATGTTGATGATATAAACCCTGCATTACCTTAAGGACCCTAAACTATGGGAATCATGGTATATTCATTATTATGGGTAATGCAGGATTTATATCAGCAACTGTAGTACTACTGTTGATGGACAAAATCCTGCATTACTCTAAGTACCCTAAACTATGGGACTTATGGTATATTCCTTATAATGGGTCATGCAGGATTTTGTCCATCAACCGTAGTATCCCCCTCCTCCTACGAACCGTGAAATCCGGACAGAAAAACGCATGTAACAAGACGCCTCAACATCCTGCTTGACGAAGAGGCTCATTAGGGCTCCTACTAAGATAAAGCTAAACCCTAAACCCTAAACCCCAAACATAAACCCTAAACCCCAAACCTAAACCCTAACTCAAAACCCTAAACCACAGCAAATCTTGTGAACCGCTGAGCAGATCGCGTCTGGACAAACCGCGGAGAGATTCCTGGAAACGGCCGCGATGACGATGGCAACGGCTTTTCGACCATTTCTCACGGGAGAAAGCTTAGAGCCCTTTTTGTCTTTCAAGGGTTACAGTAGTGTTTTGGGTTTAGGGCTTGTGGCACAGTGTCAAGGTTCAGTACTTTGGGTGGGGGTGGCGGAGGAGGGGCGTGGATCTGGAAATTTTCTTGGGCTCTTTGGTGGTTTGAGGTTGAGGGTGTAATTTAGAGGTCGGAGAAGGTACATATGGCACAAATAACATCCACATATCATGGGAACATACTTGTGCACACAACCTACCCGCACGACCGTATTGAAACAGCAAGTTATTCGGGCCCAGAGGTAGTGACATCTGTCGCAGTGCGCAGCAGCACTATGAACATCCTGTAACCTAAACCGTACACCCGAAACCCTGAACTCTGAGCCCTATAACCCTAAACCCTGAGCCCTGAGCCCTACAGCCCTGTAACCCTAAACCCGAGCCCTTTAACCCTAAATACTAACCCCTGAGCCCTGAACCGTTTCATGGGCTCCGGATCTGAATCATCCTTAGGCTGTTTCGGAGAAGGCGCAGCCTCAAGGTGCCACACCAAAACTCAACGGGCTTAGGGTTTGGAGTTTCGGGCAAAAGCTCCGAAAGTCTCAATGCCTCCACACTGGCAGTCAGTGCAGAACGGCTTGAAGCGTCTGGGTTTACAGTAGAAGCCAGAAAGTTGGAACATAGCTTTAGGAGGATTAGTGCTAGGATCCCTTATACTTTACCTTAAGGGTATGAGGACAACTACGTTCCAACTTTCTGGCTTCTACTCTAGCAGATTCCACCTTTGGAGTCGAATCTCTGCAAAACGTCCAAGGGACCTTGGTGGGCAACATGCTGCAAAGGGGTCCTACACCCTCGGAAGTTTAAGAATCAGTCAGAGATTGAAGAAGCCCAAACCCCAAACCTGGAACTTGGCACGTATGTTGTATTGAAGCAAAAGCACTCCTAAACAGTACACCGAAAATGCTCAGCCATGATCGGTTACTGTACTGTACAAACAAAAATTGGTGGGTTTTGGGTTGTGTGGTGGTATAACTATATGAATGTATGTATATATATATACAGATATACACATATTATAGGGGCTATGAAGGAACAGTTATGATTGCTGATGATTCAGACTCTGATTGGCGTCCTAACACCTCAGGGTACATCGATGATGTGCACGGCTTCAATTTCGTGGACTACAATGGCAATCCCGCCACATGACCGGAAGTGGGATGTTCGAACATTGATAGGCTCTCCTATCGAGTGTGATACCACGTTTTTGTCGAGATGCAGTTTTGGGTTTTACGGGTTTTTGGAGGCTTTAATATTGGGGCCTTAAAACATTGAATCAGCTTTCGGCCGACAGCGTGCTACAAGTTCAAAGGGACCCAGGAGATGCTATTGGTACTTATTTCCTGCCCCTGTACTTACCTTCGGTTAGTAGGGAATGGAGGAATGGGGTACAATTATAACTACTATTACTACCATTCTTCCATTCCCTACTAACCAAAGGTAGGTTATTTCCTGCCTGTGTAGTCTTACAGTAGGTCCATCCCGGCCACAGCGGCAGACTGTACCCCGAAAGCCTAAGCCTTTTCGGGACATATCTCATACTAGCTAGCTTGGTGTTTAGGTTTAGGATGGATGGTTTGGGGCGCAGAAGCAAGTCGGAATGCATGCACATGTGCAAGAGCTTTCCTGAATGCTAGAAATCTAAAAGCGCCGAGGTGCCACAAATCACGAACTCCACCTTACTCGCGGTAGATGAACCCCCCCCCCTCCACAAAAAAGCTCAAGAAGAGGCGCTAGGAACTAGAGTTCAGGATGCCACTACAGCCTCCCATGCAGTTCCTTTCTTTGCTTGAACGGTGTCTTACATGAAAATCGATAGAAGCCAGCTGACCAGAAGGGGCCACATTGGAGACTGTCGGCGGAACTCCCACCTGAAGTGCTGGCATAGTTCAATCGTAAGGCGCCTCTCTCTTGGGCGTAGGGTTCCGGGTTTCGGGGTATAGGGTTTCTGGTTCGATCTTCTAAACTTTTTCGGGTTTGGGTCCAACCCTAAACCCTAAACCCTAAACTTAGGTCCTTGCTTTTGGGCCTTTTGGTCGGGGGTTTACACATTTGGAGCCCGGGGGTCCGATCAACGAGGTGGATGACGGCGGCCATGGCACGCACAATGCAGGGCTCATTGCAGCACAGCGCCTTGCAGAATTTATAGGATTCAGAACCCTAAACCTTATAGTATGGTAGGATTCAGGGCTTAGGGTTGAAAGGGCGATCCCGACCCCGACAGCCTGGTTCAAGGCTTTGTGATACAATGGTTCAGGGCTTGGCCGTTTTCAGGCTTCTGAGGCTTCGGAATTTGAGAGGGTTTAGGGTTTAGGTGATCCCGGCAGCATAGGATCCGTGATGAAATTTGGTTCTCCTCAACATCTCTTGCACATAGAATTTGGCATTAACCGAAACTCCTTCTTGAAACCGAATGGGAGCCCTTACAAAGACCTATAGCACCCGTATACAGCGTAGAAAATTCTTAAAACGTCCATTAGACCCTAGCACCGACAGTATATCTCCCAAACCCAGACACTCGGATCTCAAATCTCAACCAAAGCCCAAACCCTAAAGCCGTAACGCAACTCCAAACCTTAAACCCTAACTTCCAAACCCCTAAAAGGCCCTTCTCTGCCGCAGTTGAGGCTTAACGACCGGGGCATCGCCGGCGCTGCAGGGCGCAATCAGTACGTCAAGCTGATGGTAGTCAAGGCTCTTTGGGGGCTTTGGGGTTTAGGGGTCTCAAGGATGGTAGGGTCGAGGGCTTAGGGTTTAGGGTTCAGGTTTTGAGGTTCTGAGGCTTGGAGCTTAACCGCTCACTTCACAAGGGGGTTTGATTTTCTCTTTACGGCTTGGGGATGATTATTTCTGTGAGGCTTTCGGGTTTAGGGATTAGGGTACAAGCACTACCTATCTCTCCTGGTAGTCTCTGTAAGATGCATGCTCCTCGTCTAATTGCTACTGCCACCCAAAGTCGAGTCAATTCAGTCAGGCCCTTAAACCCTAGACTCGAAACCCTAAACCGTGCCATCCGTCTCGGAGCCAAGCATACTGAAGGCTCGACTTGGAAAAAAACGGGACTCAGCGATGGTTTGGTTTTAATTACAAGTTTTTAGCAGATAATAGAGTACAGCCATATAGGGACGACAGCCAGATGGGACGATACTATTGCAAGAGGATCCTCTTTATCGTTATTCCGATCTCTACATCGGCAGTTTTGTGTTCAGGGTAACCCCATGGCCTTGTACATAATTATTATCTGTTTAAAGTCTTAAAGTTCCAAGGATTCTTTTCGGGCTTCCATAGTCTCCCCAAATCCCAGAGACGCATTTCTCGAGGCTCTGACCGCCCAAGGTGGCTACAAAAGCGACGCGATCTCGGCGGCGCCTCAGACTTCGTTAAAGCATCGGGTTGAGGATTCAGGTATTCAAAATCAGGGTTTCGGAGTTTAGGGGTTTAAGATGAGATTTCGGAGTTTAGACAGTTTAGGCTTTAGGGTTTATGGGTTTAGGGTTTGGGGGTTTAGGGCTTTGGCAATTTGGGGCGCAGGGTTTAGGGTTGAGGGTTTAGGGATCTTCAGTGTCGCGAGTTTTCCTTTCCTTGTGTTTGGCGCTTCAGGTTCATCTTCGCAGTCTTTGAAAGGGCTCCACCAGGGGTGGGATGAAGGTAGGCGGGGCAATCCCAAAATAAGAGCCCGGATATCAGGAATAATCCTTAATCCTACGTGCCAACACTGGCCCTAACCCCTAAACCCTAAACCCTAAACCCAACAAAGGGATCCGTAGTCCTGCCTACCTTCATCCCACCTTTTGAGGCCTCCAACTCTTGCCGGCGTGCCCGCACAACATCCTTACATCCATAGACCCGATCTCCGGCGAACCAAACCCAAAGCCCTCATATCCGAAGGCGTAAATGCTGGGCCCAAAACCAAAGACCCTGAGCACTAAGCCACCAAGCCCTATCCCAGGTGAACTATGCCATGGCAATGGGAGCGCAGATCTCTTCGAATTCCTGGGGTGGACACAGCCTTTAGACAGCAAATGCTAACTTCTCCAAGAGGGAGAAGCTGAAAGCAGATTCTGAGGGTTTCGGGCTTTGAGGCTTCCATGTAGGCCAGGTAGGCTTCAACTTCTCCACCCCGGAGAGCAGAGTTTACTGGTTCAGGGTCAGGGTTTCGGTTTGAGCAGCTTCCACTGCCTTAATTCACAATCGGGTTTAGGGGTTTAGGGTTTAGGGTTTGAGGCATCAAAGTGTCCAGGACAACTCAAATCAATTTAGGTACCTTAACGAGAGCCCTTCTTGCAGTTCACTGTGTCCTCGCCATGGGCAAAGTCTGCTGGTGAAGAAAGCCGACGTGGAAGGCCCGTAGCCCTGAATCCTCAATCCTTAAACCCGAAGTTCCTAAAACCCCAAAGCCCAAATGATCTTGAAAACTCTAACCTCGCTCTAAGCCCTAGAAGAGACCAAGCACACCCAACCCCAAAACTAGCCTGTAAAGAGAAGCCGAAGCCACAGCCACTCAGGTGAGAGTCATTCCCTGCAGCAGGCTCTCTGGTGCTCTGGGACCCCCCGAAGACAGAAATTACGAACTAGAGCCAAGCTTCAAGAGGCTTTTGTGCTTCTTGTGTTTAGAATTCTTGAAATTGGTTACGGTTAGAGTCAGAGGGGTTTGGGGGGACAGAGGTTGTTTAGGCCGTTTTGGTCCAGGGTTCCGGTTTCAAAGCCGGTATACTTAAATCACCTCAAACCCTAAACCATAATAAACCCTAAACCCTAAACCGTGAGGTCTGTGGTGGACAATCGTGATCCCTTCGACCCGGAACCCTCAACCCTGAGCCGCATATATGAGTAGTTCTCCAAAACGAAGTCCCTGTGTAGGTCCCCGAATAGTACGGCACCCAAATGAGAGAGACCCTACTTTGGACCTAGTTTAGAGACATCCCATATAGTGCATAAGCATACCTTTACACATGAACTACATACATACAAACGCAAACACGAGCACAAAGATGTACACGCGCATATACACATACACGTGCATGTACATGCATACATGCATACATGTAGACACGAACTTGGATGGAGATGGAGGGTAGGACAGCATGGACCCGGTTCACACATGGGCTCAGAGGCTCAGGGATGTCGAGGTTTGGCTGGGGTAGAGGATGTTGGTTCCACGGGAAACGCCGAACCAAAAGATCACCCAAACTATTGCTAGTACACTGTTCGAGTTATCAGAACGTTTCGCACAATCATTATGATGATTAATATTGGTGTTACCTGTTAATCGTTTTTTTGTGAGAAAAATTCCTTCATGTTAATTGTAGCTGTTATTGCGATTCTTTTTACGATTATCATCATGCTCGTCTTGTAATTGTAATTGTAGTACTGTGATGTTTATGATGATGATTACTGTTAGTGTTTCCATTTATGGTTTTCCTTCTTCTGATTAGTGTTCTCAGTAAACCGGTAGGTCCCAAACCCGGTCCTTGCAAAGGCCATCCAGGTTGCTATGGAGGCTGGCCACCTCTTCGTGACTCGACAGACGTCCCATAGGTATGGGATGGGGTTAAGAGCTGGAATTCGGATGGAAGCTCTACTATGAAAGAAGGACTACGCACCTGTAAGGGGCTTCTACTTAGGGGCTGAGTAGGTACCCTTTAACCCTCTGGTGCTTATATAATCGACGGGGTTCTCCCGTCAAAAAACTCATGTAAAAGCTCGGCAGAGAGGATCCGTGGAGCCAGTACGTCAGGTTATAAGTACCCTGATTGGGGTTGTAGGTGTTTAGAGCAGCATTATAGCTAGCTTAATTATTCACAACCCTTGCTACCAACTCTTACGATCCTTTAAGTACATAGGTTTCCTCTAAACCCTAAACCCTAAGCCCAACTCTCCTGGCCTTCTGGCCTTTCTAGGAGTCGCCGCTTGCAGCCTCTTGGGAAAAAGGAGTCCCCCCCCCAAAAAAAACCCTAAACCCTAAGATTGAGGTCCCAACGGGGAGCCTTCAAAGTTCGGAAGGGGGGTGTTGCAGTATCTTTCCCTAAGCCGGAGCCCAGGTTCCGGAGAATAGGAGTTTAGGGTTTAGGGGATAGGGCTTAGGGTTTAGGGTTAAGGGTTTAGGGTAGTGCCCAGGTGTTTAGGGTTCATTGGGATTTCGGGCGTCGTTTCGACTTCAGGGCTTTTTGCTTTTTTGGTTGATCTTTGCTATGGGTTCTATGGTTTCAAAGTTTAGCGGCCTCTTGCGACCCCCAAACACAGGCCCGATTGAAGTATCCTAGATCGCCTTGCGTAGAGTTTCAAGTGATAAATCAGGACAGCGGGAAACTATCCGTTGTTGCTACATACTGGCAGGCCTACAGGTAACGGTTGATGAGATAAAATCCTGCAATACCCATAAAAAGGAATATACCGTTATTCCCATAGCTTAGGGTCCTGAAGGTAATGCAGGAATTGTATCATCAACCGTGCCAAGCAACCTGCAACCTGCGTCCCTTCAGGTTTCCGCTGCAGGTAACGACAACGCGAATGCGGACCAGTTTCCCTTCTACCCCTGTGTCTATCCGCATGCACCTTGGCCAAACAGCGGGTGGGCGAAGACGTCCTAAACATCCGGCACACATCGGAATCCGTATTTGCAAAGCCTCACACCCCTTGCCCTCCGACCCGAATCGACCAGAGAAGTCGAGAATATCGACACTCAAAACCCAATCCGTATACGTCAGGACGGTGAACACTGAATGCTGGGGCCCAAGCCCAAACCCTGAAGACCAAACCGTCCACCCCCAAACTCTGCAGACTGTAATTCTAGGTTCTAGATCTGAAACCAATCAAGATCCAAGGCACCACAAACGAACGCAAGCAACTATGGAAAGCCACTCTGCCCTTAATGTCACCTCTCTGACATGATAGCACCTGCTACTGTGCTCTGTTGAATGCTAAATTTCCTAAACCACTGAATCCCTAAAACCCCTAAGACCCTAAACCCTAAACCCTTTAACAGTGAAACCTTCGTTTTGAATGCTTCTTCCGGTAGCTCTTGGAAGGTCCTCTGTGTTGCGGCATCGAACTCTGAGGCTCGGTCTCTGGCAAGGGCTTTAGTGGAGTACCATACTTTATTACCTTGTTTTCTTAAAGGAACCGTTATGAAACAACAGTTTATATTTTTTCTCCCTGGTTACTTAAAAGTCCAGTTTAGTGTTTTGTTTATATAAGACTTATACGTATCGTATGTATTTAGGGTATGTACACACACACACACACATGTTTATTTATATGCGTACACATTTTCATACAGGTATACATACATGCGTATACTCATATACATATATATATATACATATGTGTATAAATAAATAGATAAATAATTATATATGAGTAGATAGAAAGAGTTTTAGAGTTCAGGGTGTTGGGGGTTAGGGGTTACATAGGCACATTTAGCAGTATTTTGATTGGGTAAGTTTGTCTCATGGGCTTTTGGCATCTCTTCAAGGGTGCAACGGGGCGTTTGCAGGGGATGTGGAAACGGCTTGTATGTACCAGGTCTTCAAAAGTCAAAAGGCTTGTTAACTAGGTTTGTGGAAGGGGTTTGCACGCATTCCAAAGATGCATATACAGGCATATGGAAATATTTATATATGTAAGTATACCTGTCTATGTATATGTATACATACATATATGGGCTTATACATATATGTATATATACATATATGTATGTACACGTCTATACAGATGTTTATGTACACATATATGTAGTTATACTTACATACACGTATACATAAGTGGAGGTTTCTGAACGGGTTGGTATGGTGTTTTTCTATAAAGGGTTTGTAAGGGTTGCTGCATGGGCTTTATGCAGGTTTCATACACGGGGCTCACAATTTACACGGGTGCTCATAGTCGTTTGTTTCGTTCAGGGCGCTGTAGTGCTGTTGTCACGTAAAGGACGTTAGAACCAATCCATGCATAACGAAATGTGTGGGCCCTAGCATCTGTTCATTCAAGCAGCATGGGAAAAGCGTGCGGGTGCAAGTACGAAGCCTGCATCTATCCACAGCCGAGTCTGCTGGAACGTGAGCGATGCTCGTGCCTTTGAGTTGCACCTCCGCTCTTTCCCTTTCGCCTCACTTGCCACAACGAACTCTGTGTGTGGATGCATGCGTTTGAACCTATCTTCTTTTCCTGATTCCTTGAGTTGATAAAGCAATACAAGACAAAACTGGCAGGTGGGGTGGAATTGGTATGCTGAAGTTGGTTAGAATGAAACGAATCACGCCTCATGTGGCGTGATCTGTTTGTTTAGCTGACTTCGAGTTACAAGACCCAAATCATGAGTACAAATTCATTGAGTGCGGTGGCGGGAGTTTGCGGTTTAGGGTTTAGATGCTTTACGTGCCCCGTTGTTGAAGGAGCTTCGGGAGGGTTCAGAGCTGAAGGCGGTTCAGGGAAAAGGTGTTTCGGATTTTAGAGTTTACAGTGTGGGAGTTTCCGAAAATTAGGGGTACCTTCTTTTGGGGTCCTTATAATAAGGATCCTACTATTTAGGGTACTATATTAGGGTCCCCTATTTTCGGAAACCCCCATGTTGGTTCGGGGTGTTAGGGGTTACGTTGTAGGCGTCAGGCTCGTGCGTTTGCTCCGGACTTCCTAAACCCAAGACCCCGAACCCTAAACCCTAACCCCCAAGCCCCTAAACAGCAGGACGAGTTCACCTTCTTCAGCAATTACGGTGTGCAGAGCGTTGAGCTTGTTGCTCCCGGCCAGAACATCATCAGCAACCTGGGCTGGCTTCAGGATTCCTATAGGTGCCTAAATAATTACCGATACCATTTTGGGGGTTCCTTATCATGATGAAAATATAATGGCCCCCAAAACCCTATTCTAATTATTAAGGCCCCTATATTAGGGTTCTGGGGTTTAGTTTTTAGGATTAACCCTGAAGCTGCTGTGGTTTCGGTTTTTTGGGTTTAGGTTGCCATGTGGTGATTACGGTGGGTTCCGGGTTTTTTGGTGGTATTTAAGGTTTGGGGTTTAGGGATGTTTGGGAATGTTGACGGTGTAAAACCCATACCCTAAACCCTAAACCTTAGGCTGAGGGAACCCAAACCCCGAAACCCGGGCTTGGCTTAGCGGGCTGCGGTGTTTCACGCTTCACAGACGACTGTGTGCAGTTAGCGATGGCTGTAGGTCGCAGGCCCTTCTTAAACCTAAACGCTAAACTAGCTTAAACCTTGAGCCCCCAAACCTGAAGCCTTAACCCTAAATCCGAAATCTTAAATCCTGAACCAAGAAAGCGGCCCTGCAAACTCTACGGCCCTTAAGCCTGAACTTGGTGGTCAGAGTGCCGCGGGGTCGCCTTGAGATTATTTGGCCCTGGGTGTGCTTCTGCCCTTGCAGCCTCCAGGCCCGAGTCTCTAAACCCTACACCCAAAACCCGTTACAAGGGGCTTCCGATTTTTTTTAGGCTTTGGTGTGGCTTTGGGCGCCATCTAATCCAAGCTTCTCGTTGTGCGCGTAGCAAGGTAGATACATGAGGATCAGTGGATTTAGTAAGTAAGGTTATGAGTACCTCAATTGGGGCTAAACGTGTAGTTATCCTTACAGTGAATCTGGCTACTGAGTCCCGTGATCCTTTAAGTAGACCGGTAGAGCTGCAACTTGACCAAATCGTTTTCTCGAATTAGATGACCCAGATGCCACAGCCGTAGACCTGAGGTACCTATCTTGGTGTCAACGAATACACCTCGCTAACTGGCACATCCTTCGGCACTTCCCTCGTGCCTCGGTTACCAGGTTGTGTCTACAGTTGTCTACAGCATGGTTTAGGGTTTCAGGGTTTAGATTTTCTATGATGCCAGTAGCCCTTGCAACAAGACACTGCATCCCACCCAGGGCTCCAAGCCCAGTACTTGTCATGCCCGCCCTGAACCAACGCGCGCGCAGTATGCTATAGTATTCTTTAATATGCCATAGCGTACTATCAGATACTATAATATGTCATGACCTACCATAATCTTTTGTATTTGTCGAACACCTATGTCCTGGTTGGGGTGCTCTAAGTCCATAGTGAGCTCTTACCCAAACAGGCAACCTCGCTGAATTGCGCGAAGCAGGGGCATTATGCTTCCCATGTCCTGAAGCCGAAAATAGTTCAAACCCGAGAGCCCTATAAACCCTAAAAGCCCAAACATAGAACCCCATGAGATTCTTTTCTGCGCTGCCCTCATAGGAACCCTGGATTCCTCCAAGGAAGATTGAAGCTTTACAGGCTTTAGGGTTTAAGGCTTTAGGGTTTAAGATTCAGGGTTTAGGGTTCAAGGTTTAGGGTTTAAGGCGTAGGGTGTAGGGTTTAGGATTAAAAAAGCCCCCGAACGGAAAACCCCGAAAAGCCGATCTCTGCCGCCATAGGTCGCGGGTGCCGCTGCGCTGCTTTTCAGCTGGCTCAGGGGCGCGGTCAACACGGTGCAGACAGTGGAGGTGCCCAGAGAGCCCAGTATCCCTTAATTAAGGAATATAGCTTAAATCAGAATATGAAGCCCCTAATACTTTAAGGCATATCCCTTAATTACGGGGTATTGGGCTCTCTGGGTGTCTTCTGGGGTTTAGGGCTTAGGGATTGTGGGTGTAGGATTTAGGGCTTAGGGTTCAGGGGAGCCAGATCTACCCGAACTCAAATATACCTAGAAGTGTGATGAAATGTATTTAAGGGGCTGTTGAATCTCGGTGTAATCTAGGGGTTTAAGGTCGAAACTGTTTGGCATTAGTCTTCACTGACATGCTGGTCAGCAAGGGCATCCTGAACCAGCTTCGACTGGGCATGTTCAGGTCGCTTGTGCGCAGCGCGTTGAAGCGGCATAAAGGCTCTGTAAACCATACTTAAACCCTAAACCCTACATGCTAAACCCTAAACCCTAAGCAACACGGTTCCAAATCCAAAGCATCGAAACGAAGCCACACGCCCTGGCTTTGGGTGCTGTTCCTGTAAAGCTAGCTCTGGCAGCTGTGGCGGCCTGCTGTTACTTTGAGTTTGTCTTACAGCCCGGAACCCGGAAGCTGTAGCCACCGAAGAATTTCATTCCTCCCCAAAAGCCCCTCGCCATAGAACCCGTCTTCAGGCCTGAAAGAACCATGAAAGGAAGCCTGTAAAGAACGCTAAGGTTGCAGAGCGTTTTCCAAGGTTGAAGGAACCCTTAGAAGAACCCTCGTAGAGCCGCTAAGAGAGCCATTAAGAACCCTTATAGGATACTCAGCAGAGCCCTTTTACAGAACCGGGAAACTCCGACAAGGACATCCGCTGGCTCCTGCTCGACACTGCTCAGGAGAACATATGTCGAAGATCGAAGCCTCCAACTAGAAAGCGGACATGAAGAAAATAACTCTCTGGTGCTTAGTAGGGAATGGGGGGATGGATCCCTATAGTAGTCCCTATATATTCCCCAATAACAGTCTCCATAATCCATTCCCCCATTCCCTACTAAGAACCAGACAGGGACTATAGATACCCTAAGACCCCTTATAGAACCCTTATAGGACCCTTTAAAGGAACACCATTCCCTAGTAAGAACCAGACAGATAATTTTGGATCGTATATTACTGGCGCCAAACCCTGAGCTGTTTAGAGTTTAGGGATTATAGAGCTTAGGTTTAGGGTTTAGGGTTTAGGGTTTAGGTCAGAGTACTTCGGATACGGCCCCCGAGCCGGAAGAACCCCAAGCAAAAGCCTCAGGCGATCTGCGTGAAACTTAAGTGCGTTTTCGGGCCCAAGCGTCTAGGGTCGCAGGGGTCGCAGCGCTTCACACGCCCAAACCCAAACGTCTTCAACGCTGTAAGCCGCTAATTATGCCCCCAAAGCTCCGACGAGCCCGCGAACCCAAAGCCCAACACATGTGGTCTAACTCCGACAGTTTCTAGGAATACATCCCACGCCGCAATTGACCCTTGAAGCCCCACACCCCAAACTACAAAACACTAGACATCCGAAAGTCTAAACTCTAAATCCTAAACCCTAAACCCTAAACCCCTAAACCCTAAACCCCTAAGCCTTAAATCCTAAACCCTAAACCCCCCTGGAGGAGCTTTCTTGGACGTCTGGCTTCGTGGGGAACGGGCCGCTCGTCTGCGATTCGGAAGTTGGATTTCCCGGTTGAGGGTTGAAAGGGTTGGGAATCAGGGTTTAGGGTTTAGGGGTCTAGGGTATATGGGGTTAGGGTTTTGGGGTTTAGGGTGAATTTCGGGGTGTAGGGGTTCAGAGGTTTAGGGGTTTGGGGGTTAGGGTTTCAGCGTTTGGGAGTGTATGCGGGAATGAGGAATTGAAGTTACGGTTCCGGCGTTACGGTTCACGAGCTTTCGTGCCTTTATTGGTTTAGGGTGTTTGCAGTTCCCATTTTTTCCCGGACTTTGCCCAAGCAGCGAACCCCCAAGTTACGTATGCTATCGGTGCCCAAAGCTCCTAAGTGCCGAACGCCCTAAGCCCTTTTGGGCTCAGGGGTTGGGGGTTTAGGGTCTAGGTTCTCGGGTCCCTTCCTCTATGAAGATTGCAGGGTTTAGATTTCAGGGCCGGAGAATTTGGGCTTTAGAGGCCTTTGCAGGTTTCTGGCCAGCTTCTAGATTCTACGGTTGTCGGGCTGGTGGCTGCGTCGTTTTCTCAGACTGCTTCATGTTCATGCCCAGCGGGGTGGTTTAGGGCTTGGTGCTTCGATTCCAGGTGTTAGAACTTTTGGAAGGTCCTAGGAGGTAGGGTTCCGGGTGGCTTATGTACGCTTGAGGGCTTTGGGGCTCAGGGTTTAGCTCTAACCCTCACAGGAATATGGAAGCCTGGATCATTACCTATATTGTCACACATTCAACATTCCTAGTTCCATTACTAGAGCCCCGCAATCCTTAAAGCTTTTTCTTTGAAGGAGCCCTTAAAGCAGGCATATTCGAATTATGAAGGCTCCTACTTCTAAAGCCTCTTACGCCGATGGCCCCAAAGATGCTCTGCACCCTAAACCCCCAAATCCTAGACCCCACACCCAAAAACCCGAAATCCGAAACCCTAAACCACCCTAAACCCTAAACCCCTACACCCTTAAACCCTAAACCCTAGCCTCGTACGCCGATGGCCCCCCAAAGGATGTTGGATGTCAACGCTGCGGCTCTCAAGGCACTCTCAGGCCCCGGTCCGGCGTGTTTAGTTGGACTAGGCTTCCATGCCCCAAGCCTCCAACTTGTAAAGGGTTAGACCTCTAAACAATTGAGTCTGAAGTGAAAAAACTGATTCAACCCCACATCCCTCAACTAGAAGCCCTGCGCCCAAATCCTGAACCCCAAAGCCAAAAGCATGACCCCTACAAGTTAAGCACCTCACTTTAAACTCAAGACCATAAGTGCCAAAGGTAAGCCCTAGAGCGTCAAATCTACACCCCCGAACGTTGTACGTTCTAAGCAAGTCTCGCAAGTACAGTCTAAAAGCTCCTTGCAATATGTCCACAACAATCGAAACAACCCCGGTCAGGGTTGAGGTACAGGACCTAAACTCCTGCCACCCCGCATATCCATACTAAACAAACAAATACATACATAAACTCAAGGACCGGATAACCCCACATAAGTATGTCTGTGGCTGGTGATGAACGAGTGGATGAGCCCTCTAGAGCCTTCCAGAGGAGTGTGCGCGGTGTTGTGTGTGCAGTGCGCGTGTTGTATGTTGTGTTGTGCGTGGTGTTGTGTGTTGTGTGTTGTGTGTTGTGTGTTGTGTGTGTGTGTGTTGTGTGTTCTGTGTTCTGTGTTCTGTGTTCTGTGTTCTATGTTGTGTGATGTGTGTGATGTGTGTTGTGCGTGTGTGTTGTGTGTTTTGCGTGTTGGGTGTTGCGTGTTGCATGTTGTGTGTTGTGTGTTGTGTGTGCTGGGTTCTGTGTCGTATGTGCGGTGCGTGTGCTGTCTGCCGTGTGCTGTGGCTGTGCGCTGCGTGATGTGCGTGTGCCGCACGACAAAAACCAGAACCACAACTGTGCGTGTGCTGCACAACAAGCAGAACCACAGCCACGACAACAACAACAACAACGACAACAACAACAGCAACAACAACGACAACAACGGCAACAACAACAACCGCAACAACAACAACAACAACCACAACCACAACCACAACCGCAACCGCAACCACAACCACAACCACAACATACGGCAACGACAACGACAACGAGAGCCGCCTCCCACGGAGCCCTCTAGAGTCTTCCAGAGGAGGGGGGCGGCTCCCAAACACGCCCCGCATGGCTCCCAAACGCGTGCCGCATCCCCCAGAGCCCTCCAGAGTCAGCATTCAGTGGGGGTTCCAAACGCGCGCCGCATCCGCTAGAGCCATCTTGTGTCAGCGTTTAGTGGCGTTTAGAGTCTTCCAGGAGGGGGGGTGCCCAAAGGCGCCAGTGGCGTTTAGAGGAGCTGTGGTGTGTCTGCGCGTGGGCTGGGTGGTGCGTGCTGTGTGGTGTGCGCGTGCATGCAGTGTGGTGCGTGCTGCGCGCTGTAGTATACGCTCTGTGTAATTATGTGTGCCGTGTGTTGTGGTGTGTATGTGTGCTGTGCCGTGTTGTGCATGCTATGGGCGTTGAGGGCGGTGGGAGGAGGAGGAGGAGGAGAAGGAGAAGGCGAAGCAAAGAAAAGGAACAACCCCACAGCGAGTGGGGGAAAAACACATATTCATATATATATATATACACACATATTACAGACACACATCATAGTAACGTCATAGTAATGCTATCCCCTTAACACCCCTCGCCAGGCTATGCTATCCCTATAGGTACTATAGCATATCACCAAAACCTAATTCTAGTCGTTAAGGGCCCATAATCTTCAACCCGATACAGCCTATGTATGCTTTGTCACAACACACCCCTGCTGCCGAAGGAACAGGGCATTCCTGGCTTGTCGGTCCCTGGAGCATCTGCCGCCGGGTGGGCTGTCCCATGCATCTCGGATTCTCTTCGGTTTAGGGTTTAGAGTGTCTAAGAGTCCCATGCATCTCCGATCATGCTTCTGTTTAAGGAAGTGTTTGATGGTTTAAGGTTTATGGTTCCGATGTATCTATAGGATGTTTTTCGGGGTTTACCACGCGCAGGAGTGAACCTCCCGAACAGACCAAATTCCGCCGCAGGGATTCGCCTGGCATCCGCTACCGATCGGTGACATGTGTGGAAGCTGGCCTGCATTTGCTCTAAGCATCAAAGGCGGATTATGGGAGTCAAAAATGGTTTCCTTTCAGGGCTGATGCTTTTGGGTGGTGGGGTTTGGGTTTCGGTTTCAGGGTTTATGGTTCCGATTTTAGGCTTTCGGTTTTAGGGTTAAAGCTCCAGAATTTCTGGTCTTAGGATTTTAGGGTCGTTTGCACTGGCCATCGTCATCATCAGTATGGCGGTTGTCGTCACCATCTTCATCAGCAGCAGCATCATCAGCAGCATCATCACCATAGTCAGCATCAGCAGCAGCATCTTCCTCAACATCATCAGCAGCAGAAGCATCAGCATTATCATCGTCGCCGCCATTGTCGCTGCCATCTCAATCATCATCTTCATTTCCATCGTTGCATGTATCTTCTCACCCTGCCCATCCCACGCAGTGTGGTTTGTACCACTGCAGTCTACCAATCGCAACCTCCGAAGAGTTTGATGTTTGAATGGAGTTAATTTCCTTGGCACTGCGGCACACTCCTAAACTACAGATAAGTAGCGATACTCAATCTACTGTTAGTACACACACACACACACGCGCGGACATTCGCCCTCCCGAATTACTGCGGCTCCGAGGCCTTTGAATACCACTAACAACAGCAGTTATACTGATTAGGGAGGTCACAACAGTCATCACAAAACACACCAACTATGTCTTGAGGATAACCAATCGTATCCATACTGCTTATGGAATCCTATAAACCCTGAATTCAAATTTAAGCCCCAACCCCAAAACCCTGAGCCCCAAACCCCAACATTCCTACATCCCAAACCCTGAAGCCCTTATAACCCTTAAACCCTAAACCCGAAAGCCCTAAACCCTTGAACCTCAACCCTCAATACCCTAAGAGCCCTAAGCTTCAAAGCCTGAAGCGCCTGCGCGAAGTTGGCCTCCCAGGACAGCCGCGGAAGCGATGTGCCGGTCTCGGGCATCAGGGTTTAGGGTTTAGGGTCCCTTACAGTCCCTATGTTATGGTTTATAGGAATAATAAAGGTAACACTGGAAAAGAAGTATGCAATAGTTATTTTTAGTAATACTAGCAATAAGTATCTACTATAGGGCCACTATAGGGTTCAGGGTTTTAGGGGAGTAGTACTCTAGCGTTTCGGTTTAGGCTTGCAATATAATCTGCACCCTAAGCGCTAACCGGTAGGGTTCAGGGTGCCTGATTCAGCGTTAAGGGTCCTCACTGCAAGCTATGAACCGTCTAATGATCAAGGCCGCTGTATCAGAATCTACCCATTGGCTTCCAGTCCTTTAAACCTTCGAAAACGCAGAGCGGATCCAACCAGGTGGAATGGGAGATGTGCAGCGGCGGTTCCGAATGTCAGGCAAGAGTCGGGGCTTTCGGATTTCAGGGCGTCGTATCTAAGCTGTTCGACCCATAAACCCCTTTAGACCCCACCATTTCATTCTTCTTCTCAGTTCTGATATTGCTAGGATTTCGGGTTAGGGATTGGGTTTTAGGACTCATAAGTAGCTACTATATAGGCTTTCAACGATTTGGGAGTATAGGAGTCTTCTGAACGTTTTGACTTTCGGGGCTCAGGGTTTAGGATTCAGGGCTTCCGGTTCGGAGCTTGCATGTTACAACCCTAAACCCTAAACCCGAAACCCTAAACCCTAAACCCTAAACCCCATGTTGGTGTTTCGATCCCACCTGGAGGTTTGGGTCTCGGGGCTTCAGTGTTTACGAGGAGTCGCAATCAGACCTGAAGCCCCAAATTCTACTAATATGGGTGCTTTAGGGTTTAGGGTTTAGGGGTTTAGGGTTTAGGGTTTTTTTAGGTAATGTGGGTGCTTGAATAGGTAGCAATGGTAACTACCCCTTATTGGCCTCCGAAAAAATACCCTGTACTCTGCCCCCAACCCCGTTCGAACTGTTGCAACGCCCCTATATTATGTTGGAGCTGGTCCGCTGAAACAACGATAGCCGCTACCGCATGCAGAACATGGTCTCTGGGACCTACGCCGGTCCTTATCTTGGTCTCATGTTTGGATTTGAGCCTGTACCCAACTCCCTAGATCCCCAAACCCCGTCTACACCTCACACAGCCCCCGAAAAAGCAGCCCTAAACCCTGAACTCTAAACCCCTGGCATGCACTTTAAAGAGCCCTAGCAAAACGAACCTCCCAAAATGCCATATCTCATGCAACCCCCCAAACAGCAGCCCTAAACCCTAAACCCCAAAGCCTCCCATACCTCACGAACCATGTGCGCACGGGGGGACCTGCCCAGGACCTGATCAGTGGCTGGAGGGACTCCTATGGCGCTGCCTGCAGTCTCTCGGAAATCCGAGAGTCTGCAGGGTTCAGGGTTTCATGGTAGGGTTCAGGGTGTTCGTTAGGGTTTCTGATAGTAGGGCAGAACCGTCCAAAACAAGGAAAAACAAGGAGGAGTAAAGGGTTTTGAGGAAGCTCCTACCAGGGCATACAGGTCCTGTACTCTGGGAATAGACGTTCATCACTCGCCTCCGAATTTTCATGTGCATTCCGTTTGTGTGGCGCATCCGAAGTGAGTTTCTGACTGGTGATCTCCTAGGAACCCGCAGAGGGCCCATAAATGCTACCATTATGGAGTTAGGTCCCAAATCGTCATCCTCATTATGGAGTTGAGGGCTTACTTCCATAATAGTAGTATATATGGAATTAGGTCCCAAACAGCCGTCCTTGTTTTGGAGTTTGGGGGCTTAACTCCATCATAATAGTATACCTGAATCCTTTTGCACATGCCACTCGCTGTCGCCAATGCAGTCTGACCCCCCGCAGGCAACATGCTTAGCCCCGATATTTGGGGATTTAGTAGGGGTGTCTATTAATTACGGCTTCGGGTTTTTGAAACCGTATAATAGGGCTTGGGCTAATTGTGTAGGCTTTAGGGATGTGGGGCGGGGGGGGGAAGTGCAATCCCATGCCTCACTGTAGATCACGAACCCAGCAAGGTGTGTACGGCGACTACCAGTGGTGCACCAGTGCCGGCGGTGTCGGTTGCTCGACAGGAAAGGGATGTTGTTTGGTTTTGAGGCTATCGCGCCTTAGGACTTTAGGGTCTACTGTAGGGCTTTGGGGCTTGGGCCTTAGGATCCGAAGTTGAGTCTTCGACCCAGAGAGCCCAATACCCCTTCTTTAAGGAATATACCTTAAACTATTAGGGGCTTCATGTTCTGATTTAAGCTATGTTCCTTAAATAAAGGGATATTGGGCTCTCTGGGGACATCAGGAATTAGGAGTTTAGGTTTTCGGGGTCGAATGGGGTCTCGGGGTCTCCAAAGAGCCCACACAAGAGCCGCGACCTCCTGAAGAAGCCTGAAACCTCCCATCCTACCATGCTGGGCCTTACCTGGGCTTTGGAGTACCATACTTTAATACTTTTTTTCTTAATGGAACCCTTATGAAATAAAAGTTTGTACTTTTTTCTCCCTGGTTACTTAAACGCCCAGTTACTAAACTCAAAGCGCTTCAAGACTCCAAAGCCCAAGCAGCCTACGCCACAGACGCTGAACCCAAAAATCCAAAACCTTGCCCTCAACAACCCTAAACTCTGACATACCCTCAGCTGTTGTCCCCAAGCAAAACTCTAAGCACCTCTGGACAAAAAAAGCCCTAACTTTCTACGACCTTAAACCCTAAGTCTATAAACCCTGTACCCCTAAATTCTTAAAATGCACAACCTTGAACCCTATATCATATCCCTAAACCCTAAACCCCTAAACCCTAAACCCTATATCCCTAAACCCTAAACCCCTAACCCCTAAACCCTAAACTCCCAGGCTCGGGTTGGCAGTCATGGTGGGGCTCGATTGAGGAGACCGGCGTCGGGTTGAAGTCTCGGGATTTGGGGTTTCGATTTCGGGATTTGTTTGAGGCTTTAGGGATTTAGGGTTTAGGGTTTAGGGTTTAGGGATTTAGGAATCCAGGGAGTAGGATTTAGAGGTTCCCTTTGGAGTTTCGGGGTTTGCAGCTCAGGGTTCACAGCGTCGGGAGGGCTCAAGGCTTACTGGGTTTAGGGGTTTAGGGTTTACGGGTTTAGGGGTTTAGGGTTTAGGGTTTGGGGGTTTAGAGTTTAGGGTTTAGGTTTAGTTTGACTGGGGTTGCGTTTTCGGGGCTTGGCGTTTATTAGCTTGTTCCGGCTGAGGGTTTACGAAGAAGTGGTTTGTCGAGAGCACGCGCTTTGAACCCAATGGTTTAGAGTTCAGGGAATTTTGCGCGGTAGAACCTAAATTAATCCCAGATCCGGACTCCTAGTGCTGCGTGTTTGAGCCTCCTGTGCCTAGTCTTCGAATCTTTAGGAACCCAAAAAGAACATAAGCATAAGCATTCTAGAAGGGTTTAGGGGTTTAGGGTTTTAGGGTTTAGGGTGAAGGAGTTAGGGGATATCCTTACCTTATTGGGAGCCTCATTTTCAGCTTCGGATTTGGGCTTCAAGCTTTTTTTTTGATTTTGGGTCTAAAACCGAAGGTTTAGGGTTTAGGGTTAGGCTTCAAGGTTTTTCTAAGCTGGTTCACGCCCTTGCCTCTCAAGGGCCTGGGTCGACACCACAGAGGAGACCCCAATTCTGAGATTCAGCGAAATGGTTCATCATGTGGGTGGTTGTCAAAATTGTGGATCTTTTTTTGGGTCCTTATTATAATACGGCACCTATTATTTGGGGTACCCAAAAAAGGACCATCATTTTGACAACCACCCATGTCTCTGTTTAGGAATCTGCGTGGTGAGTTTTCCTGGCAGGGAAAAAGGCTTTAGGATGCTAAGGGCTTAGTTGAACTCTAAAAAGCCTAGGCTTTTCTTTTCCTCCTTATGATTCCCATGTGTACATCCTTTAGTGTTAGGTACTGCCCCCACTCAGTAGCAGTTGAATAGTCTTTATAATATAGATATATTGGGCCCTTAATAGTAACCCCATTATAGACTGTTACTTGTTACTGTATGGGGGCAGTACCCCACTTTTGTGTTTCGACCCGAGACCTCACACTTGCAGTCAGGAGTACGCTGCTTCTGGCGCTCATGCTTTCGAGGTTTGCTGTTCCTGTGGCAGTGGCCGCGTCGCGCCTCGGTTGTGTCAAATGAGTCTTTCAACTATGCAGGAAGCCTACAGCTCACTCCAAACTCCCCTCCTTCAGGGTTTCAAAGAAGTCCCATCATAGGCGATTCGTGTTATTGCATGCATCCTAAACGACGCCTTAAGTCCCAACGCGATGTCCCCAGTTGTTGCAGAATCCAATCACCGCTATTCGGACTCATGTGCAGCAGGTTCAGAGTGCGAGGTTCTGATGAGGGAAGTGTCTGTACAGAGGATTCCGAAGCCTGTTTCATGCTTTCGTAGGATGCTTCAGCACTCTGTTTTGATCACTGAGGGCTTCATGGCAGCCCCCCCCCCACCCCCGAAGTTGCCGTCAGAACAAAACTGTACCCAGAATCCGGAATTTCCCGAACGCGAATCCCCAAACCCGACCTTTCGACACCCTAGGCCCCAACTCAATGCCTGGGACTAAACTCTAAGCTTAGGAGTTTCTAGGGGTTTGAATAGGCTGCGGGGTTAGGGCTTTCTGGGGCTTGGTGTCTAGGATGTAGCTGGCAGTTTAAACCCTGGACTTGCCCTAGACCCTAAACCGCCACGAACTCGAAGCTTGGTCTTCCAACTCGGAGCAGGCCAGAGATTAGGGTTAGCAGGGCATGACTGGGTTCTTGTTGAGGAGCGTAACGTAAGCTACCAGAATAATTAGGGAACCCCACTGGTTACCATACATCCCCATTATGCTATTAACAGGAACGCAGGTTAGGGTTAGTGTTTAGCAGGGCTTTGGGTTGTAAAGCTCGGGGGTTACTTAGACCTTGTGCCACCAGAACGCCTGTTGATTCAGGGACTCTCGAACACGCCCAGCAGAAGTCAGGAGCCGGGTCTCGGGGGGCTGATTCTTGCAGTGGGCACGCTTTGTTCGTTTCCTAGAGAGAAGCTAGATCTACTTTTAGGGGCATCAATGACTACAGTATAGTCACACAAGGACAGAGACAACCGTATGTTGTTTCTGATCATACCACGACTAGCATAGGTCCAGAGCAGGACTCATATAAGCCAGGCACAGAGATGGATTACAGCTTAGCAAGTTTAAGGATTTAGCGCATAGAGCGGGCATGTTTGCTGCTCGGAGTCCCCGACTCCTAGTTGAGTCTTTGGATCTGTTGCTCAAACGCATGACAAAGTCGGCGAATTCTTCGCAAGGCTGTACGGCAAGGTTATGAGATGCTCGAGGAGTGTTGTCAAAACCCTAAGCTTTGAGAAGAGCAGGAGTGCCCGGAGCCAGTAATGGGGCCTGATGAGAACGAGGATGGCGTGGATGACTGCCGTTTGGATGCAAGTCCGGTGGTTTAGCAAAGGCCTATGAACCCTAAGCCCAACCCCTAAGCGCCAAGCCCAAAGCCCACGCTCTAGAGCTAGAGGTTACTTGAGGTCAGTGAGGTGAAGAAAGTTGGCGAGTCTGGGTGTGCGATTGGGATTCTGTCCCCAGACTTGCAGTTTAAGGCTTAGGGCTTGAGGTTTAGGGATTTATTAGGATTTAGGGATTACGGTTTAAGGCTTAGGGTTTCGGGATTAGAGTTTAGGCTTTGTGGTTTTGAGGACTTCAGGTTTGAAGCACATCTCTTTCAGGATCGGATGGTCAGGGTCAGGGGGTCTTTCTTCCGAGGTCTTTTCGTGGCCTTCACGGGCATAGAACATGAAAGTAACTTTCATGGAACACTTCGAGTTCATCACGTCGTGCAGTATTCTTACCGTCTTGCCGTATTGGCCTAAGCCAAAGCTTTTAGTGCTGACCGCTGTGTGAAAGAAGCAAAGGTTTCATCCCACCAGAGACGACGACCACCGTCAGTACAGCGGCGCAGCCGGCAGTTGGTTTAGGATTCAGGAATTAAGGTCTGGCGAGAGCCTTGTGACTTGTGGCTCGTGTTTCCTGAGAAGTGCCCGAAACGACAGGCTTCGTTCAATGTGGTTTCAGGTTTAGGGTGGTTAGGGTAGCCCTTTTCAGTAACCTGCAAAGTATAATCATTTGAAAGCAGACATATTATAGTCTCGCTAGCGGCTCTTGCCTTGCAAGGTCACGACCGTGACGTCCGTTACAACCACTTCGAGGACCACGGCCACGATCACCACAAAAACACGCACCTCAACGACCACCAGCTTCATCTCAACCACTTCTGTCACCTTAACCTCCTCCACAGTGACGACTGTCACCACGACGTCGGCCACCACTACCACCATCACGACCACTACGCGGACTGATACAACGTCAACATCGGTCACCACAAGCACAGAGACCACATACAGCACGATTACATACTCGACCACAACAACCTCCTCTGCCACGGTGACCACCAAGACCTCTAGCAACACGCACAGCACATCTACTTCAGAGACTACAGTGACTACATCCTCGTCGACGGCCACGACGGTGACCACCAGCTCCCTTACCTCGACCTCCACCACGCAAACACGCAGCACAAGCACTTCAAGCAGCAAGACGGAGTCTGGGCTCGAGTAATATTTCTGTTCATTCAAGTGCTGCGATAATCATCTCGGAACAGGCGAGCTCTGTGTCATGAACTGTCATCTAGTCGTCTTTTCCTAAATCATCAATACCAGGAATCCACCACGACGTCTTCGTCAAGCACGATGACGACGAAGACGACCACATCAACCAGCAAGACCTCCTCGGTCCGATCCTAAGTGGCGAAGAGGTATAATTGGATTTTTAAGGGCTTAGGGTCACGCTTTCAGAGGTTCAATTGCATGTATGGGGTTGGATTCAGGTCGACAGGTTTTGCCTTGTATGCTTTTGCACAGATATTCGTATCGTGCTCTGCTCTGTTTTTCACCGTACTCTCCGAAGCCTTCTGGGAGGCTCGCTAAGCGGCCGACAACACCAAGTCCCAGGGAGCGGGTGTTAAGTAGTGCCTTTGTTTAGGGTTTAAGGTTTAGGGTTTAGGGTTTAGGGGCCTTTCCTTTTGTTTGGTTCCACAAATCTGTGCAATGCAGAACCTGGCAGTTGACATCCACTTCAACTGCAACGAGCAGTTCCACGTCCTCGACGCCTCTTGATCTTGTTTGCTTAGGATGCCTTGGGTTTTGCTGCTCAGGATTGGTTCTGACCCTTGCGGTCTTTATTGCTGTGAGGCGAGGTGAATCATTCAGATATCCTCCCGCCAATGTTGGACGGAAGCAGAACGGCTGACACAACGGTGTCAACATCCTGATCCCACTTGTCTGAAGGTACAAGGTTGGTCCTTTACCTAGAAGTAGAGTAGGTAACCTTTAACTTTAACCTTTTGGGGTAGTATAATCCCTATGTAATCCTTATATTATGAAAAAGGTTAACCTTTGGTTCCCCATGATACCCGACAAGTAGGTTAAACTTCCAACTGACAATCTTCTCTGTCCCAAGCAAGACAACACTGCTCAACATCGCGCACTCGAGCGAGTTCGCATGCTTGTCGCTTCAAGAAGAATTCCTACGAGCATACGAAGAAAGCAACGACGATGGGATTCCGGAATGCGGCGCATGACCTGGAGAGGTCACGAAGGACCCGGATTTAGCCCTGCAACTCGCAGTTGTGTGCTTCTGCATAGATGACATGCTGTTGAACGTTTCTCTCTTTGAAGCAGTTTAGGCCTCAGGCTCACTTTGAGTAGAAAAGCCAGTGACCGTACCACCCGTGTGCTTGGCAACTATGTCCGACGAGCTCATGATGGTCCCAAACGGTATGCCTTTGCCCCGCGTGGACGAAGGCAACAGGGTTCAATCAGTGCTGGCGATGCTCCGCCAAATGACCGACGAGGAGCTGGGTGAAGTTCTTCTGGGAATGTGGAACGAACACCGTCCCAGAATCTTGGAGGCGTTTCAAAACAGGGCCGCCCCCGAGAGTATCACAAGCTTCATCAGTGACGACAGCCAGGTGCCATACCTAGAGTTGCTTGAAGAAGGTCGCCACATGCCTGCTGCAGTTCAACCCACAGTGTGGAGTTGGCTCGTGGAAGGGATGAAGTGGTTCATTCGTGGCCTTTGGGAGATTGTGACGAGACCAGTTCATGAGATGGAGCGGCTCTTTGAGGCACTCCTAAGCAAGTTCCGGGCCGATATAAGAAGGCACTTCCCTCGGCCGTCATCGGCGCAGCGCCGTGAGTTCCGGAGCATGGCGGCGGCATAGTATGAAGGTTGTCGACCCTTGGTTCCTGCAGGAGTTCCGGAGCAACTTCTGCAGTAGCCGGTTCGCAGTAGCAGTATTGACAAATTGAGATGTTGCCGCACACGGAGACAAAAAAGTCCTGCGCTTGGCACAGCTCTGCCTGCTTGCTACATGCAATCGACGGCATGCACACGTCATGCAATGCATGTACGTTCAGCGGATTATGGATCTGTTCATATTTCTTAGTATTGGAGCAAACCTTTTTTCGGCATCTTGTCACAGCCGTTCTAGGTAATTGTCCGCCACCTTTTGGGTGTCTGTTCGCTATTCTTGGATCCTTGTCCCCTGAGAAATCACCGGCTGTACGGCTGGATTTGTGGAACTCCCTCCCTTCGCGTGAGGAATCCGACGGGCACAGCATCCATCCCCGGGCACTATGACTACAACGCCGAGAGCTACCACTTGATGCTGGATGTCCACCTCAAGCAGTGCCCGGGGTGGTCCTCGCTTACTGCAGACAGATAGACATAAGCTGAATCACAAGCGCAACGAAGATTCTGCGCAAAACTGCGCCCTAGGAGAGATGAAGAAACACAGAACCAATTCCTAGCCTCTGATCCGAAGATCGCACAAGCCAACATAGCACTCAGTCTAGCCAGACCAGAAATCCATCTGCAGCAACAACCTTCTTCAACACAGCAAAACACAAAGCGAAGACATTCGCATAGAGCCACAGAGACAAGACAGAACTGGGAGAAAGACTGTCTAGAGCAAAGACGAAACAAGAGCGAATCCTGGAACATCCGAATCGTTTTTCAAAATTTTCGGTGAGTGTGATACTTTTCAGGCGGTCGCCCGAATTTTCACGAAGCACTCCTTTCACGCAGATCGGAGGCAGACCCTACAGCCAACGACGAACCGGTGGAAATGCCTCGCAGAACGAGCTGGAATCAGATAATTCAGGCACTTCGTCCGAAGCCACGTTGCATTCGCGACTTTCTCCCATTCAAACTGTTTCAGCAAAGTCATACTGGCAGGCAGCAGCGTAAAGGTGATCTGACTTACGTGGTGCGCTCATCGATTGTATCAGTGCGAATCACTTGGTCGGTTCAGTTGTTTCGTTGAACCAGAAATGAGAACCGAGCAAATTCGAAGTTGTAACGCATGACATGTATTCAAAGGACTTTGAGCCTGCATAATTATGAAACTTACATAAACTCACAAAGCGACCATCAGTTGGGGCTGAATACACCGACGGCACCGCGGGAGCAAAAGCTTTAGGCAGTGTCGGACTGGAGGTAGGCATAGAGGTAGATGTCAAGGCACACAGCGGCTCCCGAAACTCTCGGTATAGTGCATTCAGATAGCAATCTACGTACATAAAATTGAAACTACAGAGCTCCGACTATACATGTATATATATATATATATGTATATGTATATGTATATGTATATGTATATGTATATGTATGTGTATGTGTATGTGTATGTGTATGTGTATGTGTCTGTGTCTGTGTCTGTGTCTGTGTCTGTGTCTGTGTCTGTGTCTGTGTATGTGTATGTGTATGTGTATGTGCATGTGCATGTGTATGTGTATGTGTATGTGTATGTGTATATATATATATATACACGGCTGAGATGTGTGTGATGAAAGACAGCTGCGCATTTGAAGAGAATGAGCTCCTGGACTCTATACATTACGGTGCTTTCAACAAACGCTCTCATGATGGTGTTGCTCAGCTCTGTTGTGGCTGGTCACTTGACTATACTGAAGCCTCATACCCAAGATGGACATCATCTTTCTGGATGCGCAAACCCTGGCATGCTAGAAGTATATACAGGTTGAGGAAAAACTACACCACTAGGCTCTGCACATGGTTGCCACCAGGTTCCCCACGTCAGAGCAACGTACACCGAGATGCCAATGTCTATTGAACACCACTTGGCCCAAATTAGCTGCAAGGACTTGGATAGATAGTCGATGCTAGAGTTGGCGTTTTTCTTCATATCGGGTCAGCCGGGGGCCTGTCTTCCCAAAGAGACGACACGTTCGTGGTTACGGGGTTAGGGTCGGATGGCTTGGGTTTAATAGTTTAGGCTGTATGTGGCGAACCTCCAACACTTTCCAAGGACCTCGACAAGCTCCAGCTCGACGAGCTCAAGCACCACGAGCACGACAAGCCAAAGTACCGCGGGCTTGCATCAACCCTTGCGTCCCCACCCTAAATCCCCGCATTGTAAAGGCTGCTGGTTAAAAGTCCAAGTTGAGGGAAGGGCCTATGCCCTGCAAGAGTTTGCAGAAACCCCTGTGCCCTAAATGCCCGGAGCCCGAACGAATGGTAGTAATAGTCGTTATAATTGTACCCCAATCCTCCATTCCCTACTAACCAAAGGTAAGTCAAAAGAAGACTACACTGAAGCCACAACGTTGCCCTCAAGATCAAACTTCTGCACTGGAAAAGCTGTCAGCCTTGATTTTCCTGGCTCAACACCAGGAGGCTCCAAGCCAAAATCAAGTTTGCCCGAAACATGCGAAAGACACAAGATTTTAAGCCGTAAACGTCTGGAGCTTCAAGCATAAAGTCCCACAACACCCTAAGCAATACATCTCCATAAACTTTACATGGAAGCAAAGCCCGTGCCGAAAACCTGGAACTTCGAATCCCTAGAACTTCTAATGTCGAAGCCTGCAGAAACCGGAGCTCTGAAGCCCGAAACCGACACAAAACCCAAGGCCCAAAACCCTGCCCTAAACCCAAATGCCGAACCTAAACCCCCAACGATCCGTCACCCTAAACCATAAACCCAAGCTTCACAACCAACGTCTCCCGAAACCTAAAGCCCCAACACCTCAAAGCCTAAACTTCGATCCACACATTGTTTGAAAACATGTCGGAAAGCCTACATCCTCGACCCCACGGTTTGGGAAACCATGATGTCTCAACTTCAGGGGTTAGGGCCTTGGGGTTTAGTGTACAACCCCAAGCCATACACGAACCCTCAAGCTTCAGATGTTCTTTCGCCCTTCAGGAATTACAAAACCGTTTTGACTGACTAAATAGCCTTATAGAGCCCTGAAGCCTTGAAGTACAAACCAGGCACAACGACGACCTTGACTGTCCAGCTCGCATCTATCCCTTCCCCGGCTCACACGGCCGGGAGCTTGGCACGGTTTTATTCGTGTTGGGGTTTAGGGCATAGTGGCAGAGTGTTTAAAGGTTTATTTTAGAATTCAAGGCTGCTACAGCCTTTCCTAGGGTTTTGTCGGGGCATCCGTTTTTCCTGTTCAGGAGTCGCTCCTGGGGGTCCTTACTCATTACTCTTTAGGGTCTATATTATGCTCCCCTGTGTTTCAAACTTGAAAGAAGGCTTCAATCACGGCTTATCTCACCAAATGCACTGCACGAGAAAGACCAACTGGCTTCTGCTGTGTGTTGGATTTCAGCTGCACATTAATGTTGACTTCCTATTAATGACCCCCCCCATCGATTGACTGCAGGCCCCGGGTAGGGCGGATTGACTATTGAGGGGGGGTCGGTCGGCGTAGTACAGTAGTACAGTATCACAAAAGTACAGTAGTAGTACAGTAATGCAGTATCAGAATAATAGTAGTAGCTGCAGTTTCTCTCTCTCTGCACAGCTGAAGGGTCGTAGTAGCTGCAGTTTCTCGGTCGTAGTAGCTGCAGTTTCTCGCTCTCGCTCTGCACACCTGGAGCGGTCGTAGTAGCTGCAGTTTCTCTCTCTCGCTCTGCACACCTGGAGCGGTCGCAGTAGCTGCAGTTTCTCTCTCTCTCTCTGTTCTAAAACAAACAACACACAACAAGAAGTAGCTAGTTTTTTTGGTTCGCTGCTGGGGGTTTCGTTTTTGAGGGGGGGTATATAATTGAGTTCCGGGGGTGGGGTTTTGTAATTGAGGCGGGGATTATAACTAGCAAGTCAACATTAACCCGAAGCCTCAACCAAGATTGCCGGTTCTCATAGGCAAGCTAGGCGCATGAGTAAGCTCCTGTCTAAGATGCTTCAAAGGCATCAGGAGCTTCAGTATTACCGACGTCCGGTGCTCTTGTGTCTACGTAACCCGAAATGTCGCCTTGATGCCCGGTTTCAAATTGCCCTGGGCCTGGGGCATCCCGAGCATCTCTAAATCCCCCAGCCCCAAAAACCGCTGAACCTCTAAAACCTGAACCGTTGTGACCCTGGTGCCTGGGAAAAGCATATCAGAAACGAACATGTCCTGTGTAGAAACATGCTTCCACCCTATTCCTCTTGGGCCGCTGCAACAAGAGGATTCTCTTCGGAATCTGGGAGGTTTCCAGCTATGGGGATTTATTGGGGCATTATGCGCTTGCAGTGGGGATCTTTGCAGATCTGGATTCCTTCAGAGGGGGTCCTGTAGCGACAGCAACACCTTTAGTGTCCGAAACCACACGAACAACTGATGGAGTTTAGGTTCGCGGTTTTTGTGTTTAAGTGTGTGGGATGTTCGATTACTTGAGATATCACAGACGAGGTAAGTTCCAGCAGTCCGCTTGTCACAATCATTAAGTTCAATGGATAGTTCGGATTTTAGGCTGCGGGTTTAATATGAAGACCATTCCTCACAGGGTTCCTCAACTACAACTGTGGTATCCGGGACCCCGCAGCCGCAAAGCCCTGCAGTTTCAAATGATTTCGATTCGAATTTCTTAATCAGGCTCGTACATGAATCAAGCAGGGACCATGCCGCTCGGATGAGCACAGGTTAAGAGCACGCTGCTGCTGGTGGGGACGAACGTGACTCCGCCCGGCACTGGCCTAAGCGATGTCTATCTTTTCTCCATGGTTTGGGGTTCAGACGAACACGTGTGTGTGTGTGTGAGTTTGTTAAACTGGGTGCTAGGCTGTAGTTCAGGGCTTTTGGATATTATCGGGCTTTAGGTACGCATCGGTGTGGGGGCTGCGGGTTTGAAGGTTTAGGGCCAGTGTAGGGCTTTAGGTTTCTCGGTTCGGGGTATAGTAAAGACCCTACAGCCCAAGCCTGTCGTCGCTCTTGTTGTATTTTGTCACTTTAGGTGGGTTTCCTTTGTTTTAGTCATTATGCTGCTAAAGGGGCCGAAGGTTCCGCGAATTATTTATACGACAATCATATACGTGAAGACCCCATGCTAGTTATTCAGGCTCGTACACTAGCCATCTCGCTGTCATCATGCCAGGATCATTCTCACTGTTGCGGCCACCCTTCATTACCATTGATCACGAGTCTTCTTCTTCTTCCCTAAACCCTGAACCCTAAACCCTAAACCCTCAAGAAAGAAATAAATAGAAATTGCTTGTCATTGTTGTCGTTGAGCGCCCTAAACCGTCAATTTCAAGCCCAACCCGACCCAGAACCAGGTTCCAGGCACAAAAACCAAATTCAAACCAGTTTCCAGACGCAAAACCCAACTTCCAGCCCAGTCCAGCCCTAGCGGGGGCCCCCTAAACCGTCAATTTCAAGCCCAACCCAACCCAGCCAAATTCAAAGCCGCAAAACTCCCCCAACTTCAAAAAATCAGGTTCGGTCAAAACTTTCGGTCAAAACTTTTGGTCAAAACTTTCGGTCAAAACTTTCCCGCCCCCACCCCCTTCCCAGCCCAAGCCAGCCCAGTACTTCAAAAAATCAGGTTCCCAGCCCAACCCCAGCCCAACCCCAGCCCCAGCCCAGCCCCAGCCCCAGCCAGCCTCAGCCTCAGCCCCAGCCCCAGCCCCAGCCCCAGCCCCAGCGCCAGCAACCCCCAGCCCAGCCCAAATTCCCAAAATCAGGCTTCAGTCAGAAAACCTGGTCAAAACGTTTCGGTCAAAACGTTTTTGGCACCCAAACCCCTAACAATTTCTATAAACCCTAAACCCTAAGTCTTCTTCTTCTTCTTCTTGCTGTCGTTGTTTTTGCTGAGTTGTCGTCGAGGCTCGAGACGCTAATGTGGCGGGGGGTAAGTCACGTCCACATCTAAGGCGAAAGGAGTTTCGACGCAGCATCTAAATCCACACACTCGGTTTAGGGTTTAGGGTTTAGGGCCTGTCCCCGCTTGAATACTGACCCCTACAGCCCCTGTACAGCTCTGGAGCCCCCCTTCCAAGCGTAGAGAAGTCTCATGTCCTAACCTAGGCATCTCTGCATCCCTGCAAGCCGAACTCGCCGCGACCTTCGGAATGGATCTGGACGCTGTGGAGGTTGCAACTCTTGGAAAAGGTCATTGTGGGCTCGGGGACTTTAGGGGGTTGGGGTTTTGGTCTTATATGGTTTCGGCTGTCAGGATTTATGGGCTCGTGTTCACACTGGCCATGTCTTCGAGGGATTTTATGTAGGCTTTCGCGTCGGCAGGCTGAGGCTTCTTGCGCCGGGGGTCGATTGAGCGTCTGAAGGCATGGGTAAGAGAGAGAAGCTTGTGAATCAAATATGGACCAGAGAAGCACCCATTGGAACTCACAAGGCCGGGCATCGCCCCCGCTTCTGACAGCGCCTGCACCAGAGAGAGCCTGCAAGGAAAGCAAGTGCAAGTTTCAGTGGAATACTGTCTGGTGCTTAGTAGGGAATGGGGGAGGGATCCCTATAGTAGTCCCTATATGATCCCCAATACTGGTCCCCAATATCCATTCCCCCATTCCCTACTAAGCACCAGACAGAATATCCCACAACCTAACCCTTGCTCGCTCGAGACTTTTAATACTGGTCGAGAGGTGCTTTCGATCAAAGCGGCTCTTGCGGCGTCGTGGTAGCAGAAGCATGAGGTGATGGGTCTGTTGGGTTTCTTTGAATAGGGTGGCTTGGGACTTCAAATCTAAATCTTAAACCGTTCAGGTTTGGATTACTCTCAATTGTCGGTTCCGTAGTTTGGGCTTTCCTTGCTTGGGGCCCAGAAGACGGAGGAGGTGATTGAGGTGGCGGCGGTTCTGGGCTAGCCCTCTCTTCAAGGTGCGCATGCCTAGCACAGTTTACGTATCGGCTGCTATGAGACCCCAGAATAGACGTGACTGACTTAAACGCCAAGCTCTAAGACCCAAACCTTTGGATAGGCGAAGGCCTACTGGGTGGCAAGGGATTGGAAGCTTGCAGCCTGATTATGTTCTTCGGAGCTTAAGTTTTCGAAGCTCACCTAAACCCTAAACCCTAAACCCTAAGAGGTGTGGAGTGGCTTGCATGAGGCCAGGAAGAAGATGCCTTGCCGTCCCCAAGCCATAGTCTTCTATGGGAGTTGTTGTTAGGGCCAAAATTTCATGGACTTTGTGAACTCGCCCGAAGCCTGAGGTCCTTTTGTGTCTATGTGTATAGCTCCTAAACCCTAAACTCTGCCAGTCCCTAGCCACAAGTCTCATGCTGGCGTTCTTGAGGCCATGTTCTACCCGGGCCGCGCATTGAGCGACGAGGATGCTGGGTTTCATGTCCTTTCTGTCTTTTAGATTCGGCATTTAGTGCTTATCTATAAACGAAGGACGGACCTGGCAAAGCAGATTGCAACTGGGCCTGACATGTAGCTACTCTTATTCGAACCTCAGGGTAGCCCTAGCTACTCCACATTAGAACCCTAAACGGGCTGGTCAGGGTGGCTCTTCTTTCGTCTTCCTGAGGAATTGTGTTTAAGTCACCAAACTACCAAGGGTATTTTAGCATATGACCGCCGTATCGGTAGTGGGAACCTGATTTAAGTTCCGTGACAACGACCCATGCAACCGACATTGAACCCCACCTGGCTCGAATTATTTGACACGAGGAGCCTGGTCCTTCGGCAAGGAGAACGCAGATGCTTGGCAAGCTCTGTTGCACGGTTAGCGTTGAGCAGTTGAAAGTCCAGAGTTGAGGGCATCGGGTTTACGGTTTATGTGTTTGGGGGTTTAGGGAATAGGGATCCGAGATGGACCATGCGTAGGCATAAAGCGGGATAAATGGTTTAAGTTGACAGCCCTCCAACCCGAAATGCAAACACTCGTTCTACCTCAGAGCCTGAATCGCTTTCCAAAGCTGCATAGAGAAAGATACAACTTGAAATCCTAGGGCCTAAGCTCAACACTTATTCCAGCTCGTGAATCCGAAAAATGCGGGATCCATGTGTCCTAAACCCTAAACCCTAGGCCCCAAACCCTAAGCCCTAAACCCTAAACCCTAAGCCCTAAGCCCTAAATCCCTGAACCCTAAACCCCAGGCTGCAGTTCGAGAATCCTGGTCCTTCGGGTCCTCACCCTTAAACCCTGGAAGCTCTAAACCCGAAACCCTGAACTCTATGAACCCTAAACCTCTAGAGCATAGACCCCTTCTTATAAACTCTAAAACCTACGCATTAAGCTTGGAAATCCCAGGATGACTGTAATGGAGCCAGCTTTGGAGACAGACTTTCAGTTGCTCGTCGGCAGGGTTTGCGTTTTGGACATAGGGTTTTGGGTTAAGGTTTTTGGGCTTAGGGTTTTGGGGTTTTGGGGTTGGGGGTGTATAGTTTAGGATTTAGCATCTTCCTGCTAAAGAGCAAGCTGTCACCCAACGGTAGTCGGGATACATAGTGACTATTATGGTTTCCGTTTATGCCAGCGTCAAAGATATCTTCCTTAACAGAACCACTGTTTAAGGGTTCGGGGATCTTGGTTCGACTGGAATCCTTTGCTGTGTCGATCGGCAAGTTGTCACTAGTTGTGGTAGTGCCGACATGACTTTGGGGTAATTTCAGGTTTGGCCCCGTAAATCTAAGCCTTAAAACTTCGCCCCGCCCAGATCTGGAGGGAGGCATTTCTCATATTCTGCTCTGTTGTTCTAGAAGGCACAACTTTGCGCTTGACCTCTGCATCGTAGAAAGCCTCTCCACCTTAGCACCGACACCTCGCATAAATCCTAAACCCTGAAACCTAAACCCTAGTATCAAGGCTTCTCTTACCGGTGACGGAGGAGGACACCTCCATGACGGTCGACGAGGCTTTCGTGATTCAGAATCTAAGGTTCCCAAGTTCGGGTTCAGGTTCGCAAGCCAAGGCAACACTTCAGGCGAGCGAGATGCAGCATGCCGGGCATCGTGAGGGTTTCTGTCTTGAAGCGAAAGTTTAAGTCCAAGTACGGTATCAGGTCTACAATCTACAGCAAGATTTCGTATCTAGGCAGCTGCATAGGTTATGTGAGAAGCTGCGCGGGCCATCACTGAAATTGTTCAAGGACTCCCTGGAAATTGAAGCTGTAAGCCCCAAAGAATAATGGCCCCTTGTGGGCTTCCCGAAGCCTGTCAAGCCGGAAACCTGGTTGAGGCCAAATAGTGCTGGGATTCCCTATACATTACTCTTAAGGATTGAGGCTATTGGGTTTCCAACTTTTTGGCTTCTACTGTAGACCCAAACCCGAAATCTGAACCCGAAGCCACAACCCCCAACACCCTCAATCTAGCTTCCGAATCCGAAACTGTAAACTACAGATCCTGCACATTCAAGGTTTAGGAGTCGTAAACCCAAACCGCTGACCCCGAGCTGGATCTAAGTCTGAAACGGAAAAGTCTGACAGGAAGCTGCTTTTTGGGGCCCTTAAAGTCGCGGAATGGGAAACGTTTTTAAGGCCAAAGCAAATCTATGAAACTCAAATCCGTTTCCCTTCTCGGGCTGCATCCTAAAATCTTTCTCCAACATCGACGAGCTACGATCGGGCCCTTTTTTGGGCTGCGTCTACAACCATACCCTAAACCGCGTCAGGCTTCAGCCATGAACAACTTCGGTACGGAAACCTCACACCCTACACGCCAAACCCGAAACCCTGCATGCTAAACCACTGAGCCCTAAACCCCCTACCCTGAACACCCCGCCTAAAACCCTAAGCCACCTACCTCAAACCCTGTGCCCTAACTCACCTAGCCCTAAACACTAACTTTCGCTAAATCCACGCTAAAACCTCCGAGCGCAAAACCGGGGAGCTTCCTAAACCCCCAACCCTCAACCAGTCCTCCCGCATAGCCCTTGTTTTTGGGAGTATACTATAGAATCCAGCCCAAATCTTACTCTAGTTCATTAAAGGCACTAGATTTCGGAAACCCAAGCCCTTGTTTTTGGGAGTATACTAGCCCAAATCTTACTCTAGTTCTAAAGGTCCAGATATGGGAGGTTTGCTTGGGTCCTTATAATAAGGACCCTACTATTTAGGGTACTAGATTTCGCAAACCCAGGTATAAACCACTAAACCCTAAAACCTAAACTCTAGGCCCCAAACCCTAAAGCCTAAACCCTTAGGAGTCCTGGATCTCCTGGCTTAGTGCTTGCCGACTGCCTGGCAGACATGAAAAAGGAGCCCAAAAAAAGCCCTAAACCCTAAACCCCGATGTGGGGGTTGCCGGAAAATAGGGGACCCTAATTTAAAATAGTACCCTAAATAGTAGGATCCTTATTATAAGGACCCCAAAATAAGGCACCCCTAATTTTCGGAAACCCCGATGACACCTCGAAGCCTCGGGTCAACCATAGTCCTCTCCAGGCGATGTCCGCCATCTCTGCAGTGCAAGACTCCCCGGAGTCACTGAGCAGCCGAATGAGCCAGGCAGCTCTGCTTCGATGATCGATGGAGTTATGGAAACTTTAGGCGTTAGAGGTCACTTCAGGGATGCGATTAACGGTGATCCATGTGTTTTTACTTGTTGTTTCGGAAAGGGGGGGCGATCTAAGGCGTTACTTAAGGGTGACTGAAAGGGATCTATACCAGGATCTCAAGAGCTTAGCCGCATTAGGGTTCAGGGTTTCAGCAGCTTCAATCCTGTCTACTTCTCTTTCTGGAATCAAGGTGAATATGGGAGTTTCCGATAATTAGGGGTACCTTATTCTGGTGTCCTTATAAAGGATCCTACTATTCAGGGTACCATATTAGGGTCCCCTATTTTCGGAAACTCCCATATGGAGAGGAACTTTGGGGTTTATCAGGTTTCAAGGCTTTAGGGAGCGTAGTAGTTGCGCCGTCGTAGGGTCTTCGAGTCGTAGGGTTGCAGTTGCTTGGGCGTTTTGAAGCTCGTATATCTAACTTGGTATGCGGATGCTGGGAAGTTTGGGGTCTTAGGGCGTAGGATGTAGACGTACCTTAAGCTACCAAACCCTACTTTTTTGTAGGTTCCTCTTACATGCCTTAATATGGAATTTATAGGGGCCCTACAAAAAAGTAGGTTTTGGTAGGTTAAGGTAGGGTCACGCTCCATGGATTGGGGACTTGCAGTCTGAAACCACGGCTTGGGTAGTCCTGTCCTTGATTTGGTCTGGATCAGCATCACGGTTTAGGGTGGTTTAGGGCTTAGAGGAAAAGGCGTACATAGTTAAATAAGTATGTATGTATGTGTGTATATATATATATATAGAGACACACACACACATACGCATGCATGCATGCCTGCCTGCCTTCCCGCCTGCCTGCCTGCCTGCCTGCCTGCCTGTGTGAGTGCTTGCGTGCTTGCGTGCTTGCGTGCTTGCGTGCTTGCGTGCGTGCGTGCGTGCGTGCGTGCGAGCGAGGATGGATGGATGGCTGGTTGGCTGGATGGATGGATTCAGTGTTCAAGCATGTTTGTACAAATAAAGGTTACAGTACGGCCCACCCAGTATCCTGCTTGCGCTGGGCCGACATAGTGCCTGCTGGCCTAAGTCCTACAACCCAACAGCCCTCTGGCCCAAGACTCCTCCCAAACAACCAGGGTTGCTCCAAGCCTTTCAGGCCGTGAATTTCAACATTCAACGTTCAACCTCGAAATTTGCTATAGGTGTTAGGAGTACTCTAGAATCCAAGTGCCGGCCCAAACTAATCTGAGGGTGTTAAAGGTTTAGGGTTCAGGGTTTGCCAATCAACCTTGACGGTTCATGGTGTAGGTCCGCGCAGGTCTTTCAGTTTAGGGTGCAATAGAAAATCTGACATATTATTCTACACCGACAGCCGCATGCCCCAAGAGGTTCTGAACAATATAGCATAATCATGATAAAAGGAAGAATAGTGCCGACAATTATAAGACTTGCAACAGTGAAAACAGTTGCAATATTAATATCCTTACCATTCGTGACAAGAAGAACAAGAGTAACTGGTCCTACTCAATGAAGCCTGAACCCGGCGAGGTGCTGGAGTCGTTCGGCCTCATTTCAAGACAGAACGCCTCTTGACCTTCAGCTCAGGTTTGGGCTCGACAGCTTTTTGGCCAATATAGGGGCCTTAAGAATTACCTATATGATTTTAGGGGTTCCTTATTCATAAGTATAGTATAGTGGCCCCCAAAACCCTATTCTAATTATTAAGGCCCCTATACTGCGGCTACGGGTGTACAGGGTCCTGGAGGTCCGGACATGTGGTTTCTAGACTCTCGACCAGCCCTACTTGGAGGTTCATCGGTAGTTATAAGTGGGGATATAAGTAGGGTAACTATACTTATAACTCATATTAGGGGACTTACAACCCCACTTATAACTACGCATGAACCTCCAAGTAGGCACGAAGCCTTCTTGCAGAATCATGCGTAGAATACACAGGCATATCATTAAAAGTTTATCCAAGGGCCAAGGTCAACCGAGTGACATCAGCAATAGGAATGCCCCGTGAACAAAGGCAAACCATAAACCGTGGATCCCTGAACCCGAAACCCGAGAACAATAGAGCCCTAAACCCTGTTTTTTCTATCATGTTTTGTTCACAAAACCCTAAACTAAAACGCAAACCACAAACCCTAAACTGTTCCTGTTCAGGTCTCCTTGCGCCTGACTCGCCCCTCCACTCGGACGGTCCAGTCGGTGCTGCCCGGCAGGAGCTATTGTTCAGCTGGTCTCTGAAAAGGTAGGTTGTTCGAGGTCAAGGTAGGGTTTATGGGCTTAGGAGTCCTGCCAAGCCACGCGTACACAGCGACTGCAGAAATTTTCATGAAGATTAAATACATGCGTTCAGGTAGTTTTGTTTGTCTGTCAGTCTGTGTGTATGTCTGTATGTCTGCCTGCCTGTATTTGGGTGTGCGGGTGGGTGGGTGGGTGTCTGGGTA